>CATKWJ010000336.1:0-25150 GCA_949825065.1 Odontocerum albicorne | reverse complement strand
ATATATATATATATATATATATATATATATATATATATATATATATATATATATATATATATATATATATATATATATATATATATATATATATATATATATATATATATATATATATATATATATATATATATATATATATATATATATATATATATATATATATATATATATATATATATATATATATATATATATATATTATATATATATATATATATATTATATATATAAATATGCGTATTTTTTGTTATTTAATTCTAAGATTATGAAGAATGAAATAAAATTTAAAAATATGTAAATCTACTGTAGGTTATTTTGCTTTTCATATTTCCAACAAATATTTTTGTTGACATAGAATCAGATTATAGAGATGTGGAGAATTTAACGAGGTTAACTTTGTTTTTTGTCTTATTTCTTACGACTTTTCTTTGTTTTCATAAAAAAGATGGCTTCTTTAAAAGTCGCAGAATGAAATTTGCCATGGATTTTTATATAGTCAGTTTCATTTTTAACAAAAATAAACTGTGTCAGTTAGCATCCAGGCAACCCGATCCGATTCCAGGCGGATACAATTTAATTTGCCTTTCATTTGAATTTATTTAACTTCTTTCTTTCCACTTTTTGTACTACGATTTCAGTCTATCCTAATTTTTTGACTAATATCGCATTGATACATACGGTAGATTTGTTACAATGGATTCGTTTAGGGGTCGGCAAACTGCGGCTCGCGAGCCGCATGCGGCTCTTTTCATAGGCATTTGCGACTCTTCAATTCCAGCTTCACCAAGGCAAGGAACTGTGGAGCAGCAAATTCACAAATCTGACCAACCGCTTGAAAGAGAGAAATCCAATTTGATCAGCATAAGTAGACAGCTGCGAAACAAATGCCTAAAATAGAAACAATTATATTTGATACACGGAATAGTTTGCCTGGAACATATGACACAATAAAAAAACTAGCATTTAAATAAATAAATAAATACAGGTTTATTGATAGCAACATAGTATGTACATAATACATTTAGACACATTTCAAGAACACATTAAAAAGATAATACATTAAAAAACAGAAGCTATCAAAAGGTCTGGGCTCATCTGAAATAACATCCCCCCGGCCAAGATACACCCCACCAATATAGGGCGAGCCCAGTCACGGGGACACCAGATGTTCAGCCCACACCCTTGAACACGTAGAACAAGAAGGTAAAAAAAAGAAGAAAAAAAAAGCAAATAAGAGACCCATTAACCACTGACAAACCCACTAACCACCCAGAAGATAACACTTTAGAGCATCTCTGATTTGCCATTCTCACAATCTTTGGCTCTACCTATTTATGCGAACAAACATTCTCTTCCATGAATCAAATAAAAAATTAGTTAAGAAGCGCATTAACCGTCGATAATTTATAATCATGCCTAAAATTGAAAACAAGTAGCTACTCAGTCATAGCAAAGCGATGCAAGGTCACCGTTCTAACTAGTAGGCTTTACAAAGCTCAAAAAGTGTTTAATTATTTAGGTTTTCTTGTTTAATAAGTAGTGCACTGATCTACTGAAGCTTATAACTCCCATATGTGATATAATATTCTATTCTTCTAAGTAGCCTACGTCTGTATTGTAAATTTGAGTTTTAAATAAAAATCTTGATTTTATCTCGTTTTTTTTCGTCATTTATATTTATATAGCTACAGTGAAAATTTATGTTGCGGCTCGATGAAAATGTTGAGATTCTGTTTACTTAATATTTGGCTCTTCTTACTAGAAAGTCTGCCGACCCCTGGATTAGTTCATCAACAAAGTACTAGAAAAGAGATTTACAATCCATTTATATAATATCTTATAGTTAATAAAATTCTCGGCTGTTTTTGAAAAAAATGTATAGGAAATAATCGTTTTTTAATGTTTCAACAATGTATTTATGTAAAAATTGGAATCAAGAAGTGGCCTAGATAGTAAGGGGCTTGTCTCCCAGCCCGGAGGTTGCGGGTTCGATTACCGTCGGAATCCAGATTTTTTAAAAAGGTTTCCAGTCTGGTTTTCACTTAAGGTCTCTTGAACATCTTTTTGGTTAGTTGGAAGATATTGCTACATAGCAATAAGCCCGCCAAGTTGTACTGTATACAACAAAAGTGTACATAAATCGCTATTAAAATCAAGATATTGGACTAAATAGAAAGTTTTTGTTTTATAAATAATATTTAGTTAATATTTGCTAGCAGTGTGACATTTCCTCGAACCGCATTCAGTTTTGTGGCGTTTGCTAAAGCGGCTCGAAATATTTTCGCTTGTTGTTTTTTTACTTTATCGGGTATTGGATATTTCGATTTTATCGACGCAAAGCGCATTTTTTAAAAGGCTGGTATTGCTTTCTAGTGTTTTGGATATTGTTAAAAAAATGGGTTATTTCTTAATCCGATTTATATACTGTACCTATTTTGATGAACATCGTATGACATTTTCAAAATAAATACATGGTGAACTTATTGAATCATAATTTAGATACGTTGTATTGTATACAGAGAATACTTAACAACTGCCACTGTTGACGCTGCAGACCAACAAGATCTAGGGGCGGTGCTCCACCGGGCACCCTTATCTTAAGCTTTGGATCAAGAGGTGTACCTGTTTCGTGAACGCCCTCGGGGCCTTCTGCCCACTGGTACTCACTCGAAGATCGAGTACGTCCCTGGGTTTTTAATCTTGCAAACCACTTTTCTATATAATAAAAAATCTGTGTGTTTGTTTATGGGATATAAATATATTTACGATTTTTTTACTGTCTGAAATAAAATTATTTCGAATGCTGTCGTTATTGGAATGATGTGTTTTTCCATGTTTATCAAGTCGAGGAAAAATAACTTTGAGTTGTCCATTAATATTTAAGCGTTTAAATCAATATAATTTTTTTGTTTTTATTTGGAGCTGGATATTTATGATGGCGTTATTTTTTTTATATTTAAAAAAGTTATTTCTATACTAATGAAGTCTTTACAGTTGTCCAATTTGGGTCCAACATTATAAATATGTATACGTTTCGAAAAAATCCTTACAAAAAAGTATGTATTGTAACAAAATTTCTCTTTATCTATCTTTTTCTTGGTCGATTCTTCATGAGGGTCGTTATTTCTCCGGTCCATCTGCCCCAATCTGCTCTCGAAGATTCCTCATTTCTCGCTATTTTGTGCCTCTCGGAGTGCTGCCATCACACATGATCCTGTTGTGTTCCTGGCTTGGTCAGTCCATTGGGTTGGTGGTCTATCTGTGCCTTATTCGTCTTTCCACACATCCCGTTAGCATGAGTTTTTTTCGAATTCTCCTATCTTCTATTTACTATGTGACCAAATAATTTAAATACTCGTTTTATCGGACGTATGCGTCACCCTTTAATATGTGTAGATTCTTGTATGTGTTATATTTGATATTTATCCATAAGTTGGTATGTAAATCCTTGATATTGAAATTCTTGGTTTCTATGAAATATTTATGTTTGTTTGGGTCCGCACGGCATCGCGACCGCAGCGGAAATGTAGACTTATGGACGGGCGTCGAGACTAGATTGCTGACCGGTCGGTCTGAGCATTGCGCAAAACTCCCAAAAATTATTGTATTTCGCGAGGTGTGAGCGCTTGCGATGACTGAGCGTTCATAAGAGGGGTCCCTTTCAATTTTAAATATACTACCACTACATTCTCAATACACTCTACCTCCTGTGTTTTACTTGAGACCTGCTATCATATTACCTGCCTAAGAGGAATCTCTTCACCATTGCTACCTTTTCAACGATCTACGCCTTTTGAATTGACCTGAATTCTCCGAGCATTGCGCAGAAGCCATTTGCCTATGCTACAGTTCTTTGTACCGGTGCCGTACACTCGTAGACAAATTGCGGGAGAACATGTCCTGAATCCTAAATTATATGATACAATCGCATGCTGCGCCGTCCACGCTATCCTCAGCATGCGTTTTCAGTACCATATCTCGAATTCATCCACCTTTTTCCTCATTTTTGTCCTCAGTGTCCAGATCTCAGCTCCATATAAAAAAATGGAGAAGATCGAGGGACGTGTTATTTTTTTGGTTACTATTGAAATGTTTCAGTCCTTATTTCACGTTCCCAATTCCCGTAATCTGGTATGCAAGATCCTAGGTATAAATTCCTTTACTGCCTCAAGATCCTGAAGAGTATTGGTTGTTGGAAGCTTAATGTCAATTTTGTTTTCAATTTGTAAATTCCAAGACCGAGTTTTCTTACTCTCAAACGCCAGATTGTAAGAGATTTGGCATTACCTCAAACTAGATCAAAATTAGAGTAGTGTCATCCGTAAATTTGAAGCTTGAGATCCTCTGTTTATCATTACTTCGTTTATAATTGTTATTTTAAAAACATTTATAACTCAATTAGAGTTGTCAGATATTGACAACTTCAATTATAGACGAGTTGGGAAATTACGAGACTCGTACAAAAAAGCAGATTAAAATAATATTAAAATGTTGTTATTTAGATACGTTCGAAGATTTTAACGGTTGTTTTCCGCTAGTTTAAAATGTTGAGTTGAATGATGGCCGTTGTTTAAAAGGTGTTGCAGCCTTCATTTTAATGGCGTTAACAATATTTGGTTAATGTTCTTTTGACATTGCCCTGAGGATGTCGGCTGCAACGCGTTCGAAACGTTACGAAAAGCCAATTAAACATGGCAACAGTTACGAAAAGCATTTTATAATTCAGTTTCGAATCGAATGAATAATCCCATTTTTCTTAATCCTTATAGACCTAATACGAACCCAATCTGTTGGCTAGCCATGACTACTAAAATCTCATGGCACTGATCCGTGTGTGTAAGTTGCATTTGAACTTTTAATACCTATTACCCATAACGGGTATAATAGAAGGCATGATACAAAGTGAGGGATTAGGCTACTTGACGTTGGTGCCACCGTAGATGGCTATGTAAGCCAATTTAAGAAAGGATATCCTGTTGCGTATAGCGCAATGAGCTTCAGTACTTGCAGCTTGTCGGCGTCTGCTTTCTCCATTGGTTCATTGATAGTTAGCAACAATTTTAAGCTATTTGGCTCTACCTGCAGCTGTTTGCTTCCAGTTGTGCTGAGCATTGACATTTTAAGCGTATCATGCAGTACGTATTGCGGTGTCCACCCTCCTTTTTTCTTCCTTCCGTCAGTTCACCAGAGTATATTTTTCGGGAGTCTGAAATTTATATTTATTACTATAACTATCATAAAACGATCAAAAACAGGTACACAAACCCTTTTGTCGACAAATTACGGACTTCAAGTATACAATTTTTCTTCTTTTCTCGTTTACTATTTTTCTTCTTTTGTTGTTTACTATTTTTCTTCAACACTTTCAACTGTAGTTCAAATTCAGCTTTTTAGTTTTATGTGACTTACATTTATTCATATTTTTCCTTTTTTCATGAAATATAAAGAGTTTATAAGTTTAGTTCTAAGAAAAAACATTGTTTATTTGTCGTTTTCCTGTGATTTCTTCGTTATTAACATATAAGATTATAAACTAAACTATTTTTACATGAAATAATGTGTAGGTTTTTAATATATCCGTATTAAAAAGGGTTGAAATTTAAATCTAACCTTTTCTTAACACTTTTTCATTATTTCTATATCAAATTACATTTCAATGAAGCTGTTCGTTGACGGATCGATTACATCAAATCAAGAATTAAACTACTAATATCTTAAGCGAAAACAGAATGATCGTTGCATTGATTGAATTGTCAAAATAATGTTAACTCAACAACGTATCTTACCAAACCTACTATTGAAAGGTTTGGAATGGAACGTACTTTTAAAATAATTTTAATATTTGATGACAATGTATGACAGAATAAGGAAAGAATGTGGATTAAAAGAAAATACACTGCTTAAAATTAAGAAAAGCGCAATGAGATGGTTCGGTCACGTGGAAACAAATAATGATGAAAAATTTACAAAACTAACATATACAAATAGTAAATACGTTATGAGAAGTTCAGGAAGATCTAGAAAAACGTGGCACGACCGAATAAATGAAATTCTAAAAGAGCTTTTTTTTCTAAGTGAACTAGAGTCTAAGAGAACATTTTGTTCTAAGAGAACACTTTTTTAATAGGAAAATATGCATGACGTGGTATTACATAGTATCATGGACGTGGCAGAAGTAAAATGTGCTCCAGAATATATTGGCATGCACACGTATTCGCTCTGCCTATCTCAATAGGCGTGATGATGATGATAATTACAATACACCAAAATATTTAGTATTTTATTTAGAATTAATAATAATTAATATAATTTATGAAATATTTTCTTTGTATATGAGATATTTACGTGGTAATATCTTTGTACGTGAAGTATTTATATGCTACTTTCTTTGTTTATGAGATATTTACATATGGTACTACTTTATATGAAATATTTATATGGTACTTTCTTTGTTTATGAGATATTTACATATGGTACTACTTTATATGAAATATTTATATGGTACTTTCTTTGTTTAGGAGATATTTACATATGGTACTACTTAAATGATATATTTATATGTTATTTTATTTTTCTATGAGATATTTTCTTTGTATATAAGATATTTATATGCTTTTTTTATGTACATGCTTACACAAAAGGTACGAGGATTAAGACCAACAATGACGGTGAGTAAATACTTTTATTATTAAAATGTTAATATATACTTTTTTTCGAATAAAGTTCAAGTAAGGTCATCTTAGTTCTTTGCGAATATGAGTTACGAGTATTACTAGATTCGTCGCTCAAACTTTACATTAGATCATCTCATTTCTTGACAAAACTGAGTTTTTACTAACTTAATGCAGAAATCATGTAACGGTTTGTATGAATATGTATAATACAACATTTTTTAAATCACCGTAATCGTGTTCATAGTATTACAAACGGAAATTTTTCAAGCGTTGCTTTTTCATGGATATAAAAGCTATTGTACCTTACCAAAGGGGCTAAAAATACATTATTTTAACATCATTTAGATAAAATAACGATCTCTTGTGACTTAGTTGGAAAAACGCCTGTTTTTCAACCCGGGGATTGTGAAATCGGTTCCCTTTATGTCCCAATTGATTTTATAAAAGATTTTCGCTTAAAGCCTTTTTTAAATATATTTGGTTGGTTGGAAGCAATTACCACGTGGCAATAAGTGTATACAATGAAAGTGTTGTATATAAAATAACCTGCTTTGAGGGGAAAAAATTCAATAAGCGCCTGTATTTTTAATGCTGGTTATTTGAATCTAAAAAAGATTTTAAGAGGGCTCTCCAGTAATCTGCGATAATCTAGTTTATGCTTTGCATCACAAAATAATCTTTTGATTAATGTTCAAGTTATATGTTTCCTTTTCACGCTTCAATTTTTAAGCAGGTTTACATTTTTAAGTTAAAAAAATAACAATCGCTACTTAAATATTCCTTTATTTTAAAGTTACCTTTATATACCTCACTCAATGCCAATTTCAATCGTTTGCTATATACAGGTAGTCCTTGACTTTCATATAATTTGCTATCTCTTACATATTTCGTACTTGTACATTTACTAGTGACTAATTGTACATTTACTTAAGTTAAGGGAAAAATAAAATAATTGGAACGCAATAAATCATATTGGTGATTCGTGGGTTGAAATTAGAGTCAACAATAAAAGGTTGCTGGAAATAAGAGTCCACAATGAAAGGTTGCTGGAAATAAGAGTCAACAATGAAAGGTTGCTGGAAAATATTGTGTAAACTAACGATGGTCGATTTTGTCGAGGTCGAAGAAACTCCCGAAACCATCACAATTGAAATAGTCCATCTAATGAATGAATTCAACATGGAGGTCAAAATCGAATATGTTAATGGATTAATTGAATCTCACTCAAAACCTTTGTCAAACGAAGATTTAATTGACTTACAAAAATAATTTAAACTGAAACATAAGAAGCGGACAATCAAGAACCATTGTTAAGACTTTGACAGTCAAGAATATGAATGAAGCTTTCACGCATCTTAATCAAAATTGAATACCGTGTAAGAATGTGATTCCAATGGAGAGCGTATATCAAAAGTATGAAGGGCATTTAATCGAAACACGTCATAATATACTAAGAATAGCAAAATAAGGATAGTTTTCAACTATCCCTTGATAGTTTATTGTAAAGAAAACTTATGATAGTAATTCTTAGAATACACCTCCTTAATTCTAAGAATACTAGTTCTATGTTTATATTTTCTATTCATGAATATTATTACCTATATTTTGTTTGGGAATATTTTAAAACACAACTTTCTATTTTGTTACTTTGCTCTACTGTCGTATATTGAATTTTCGTATACATTTTCAGCAACCAACATTTACAAAATTCGAAGACTGCCTGTAGTTTGAACACGTATTTAAGTGATATTTTTATTATATTATTAGTCGCTTTGGAATACTGATTTTATTAATTTTATGTTTTAACCGTGATAATTTAAATTAAACCTCCGAGTTGTCAATTCAGATAATTAGTTGTGTAATGCAATCGTTCGCACTAATTCGCCAAATTACCGCTAACCATTTCATTTTCCGCTTGATACGCACTTCCGCAATGCCGTTTTTACCATTGATACATTATATCGTTAAATAGATGCATTATATGGTTAGTTTCTATGGGGTTACATGTGTTTTGGACGGGAGTAAAATCTACTAAACACAACAATGCAGATGGGATGATTGGGTTAAAACAGGACAAATATTTTTTTTCCTTAGAATTTTCTTTACACACAGCATAAATGATCTATATTACTATGAATTGTTACATAATTCTGAATATTTGTTAAAAGTGTAGCGGCGATAAGACTCCTCCTTGTCGAACACCAAGTTTAATTTTAATTTGTTCTAGAAAGCAATTGTCGAAGAAAAATTTAATCCACACAATCATTAAGTCTTTTATCCGCTAAGGAGTTGGCAGCCCGTTGGACTTTGAACTCTGATCTATTAATTGTCACGTACAAAAAGTAAAATAATTTGAGATATAATATTTTGAAACTGTGTACTTCGCGATCTTCACCTCTTGGTGAACGTGAGAAGTTCGTTAGATTTGAAGACCATTTCAAGAATAGCTATGTTAATGACGAGACGAGTGCGGGTAATTTTCTATAGTATTGTAATTCATTCATTCGATATCTTGAAGTGATGCGGCCCCAGTCATCCAACATTTGGGTTAAGTACCACTGGAGTTGACTACTAATTCACCGTTCGTCATCATACGTGTCAAACACTTTGATCTGATTGGTACCATTTTTACATAATTTTGGGTGATATTAGAATCTCATCCGAAGCCTTTGGGTGTAAGATAAACGTATTACCGACTAGGCCACGGAGTCGTCAATTTATTATTAGTCTTTAGCAAATAATAAATATAAAATTTATGATTAGTCCATTTTTTAATAGGAAATAGGATGATTTGTGCCACCACAAGAAAGTCAAAAATGGTTTTATAAGAGTTAATATAATAAATGAAATTTAAAAAAATATACTCGTATTAATGGTTTTTAGACAATTGAAAACTTCAACTACTCGTAATTAAATTAAAAAAAAATAAGAATCTATATATAAGGGAAAATTTATTCAAAGAAAGAATAAACTTAACATTCATTAGATGCGACAAACATGTGGCATTTAGTAAATTAGTCCTTTTAAATAGATATAAAATGTATTATTAGAGAATTAGTCCATAGCAAAAACTTCAATTCTGTTCATTGTTGTTGCCTTCAATGTTCTTATTCCACGACTGGGAATCATCACTGACCCTTTTGTATTACTCTGAAATACTAAATTTAAACACGAAATATCATAACATTATATTTAAAAACTTTGTACAGTTATAAAATGGCATACTTACGTAAAATATAATCACATGTAAATAGCTTGTCAGTTGCTTACTGAATTATAATTGTTTTCGTTGCTTTTTAGTATATCGTCTACTTAATAGTTTTATGTGGCCACTTTCAAACACTGTTTCGTATTTTGCTCATCAAGAAAAATATTTTTATTGGCAACAAGCTGAGTTATATAATATAAACTTTTTGATAGCGGCACTAACTTCTTCTCAAGTTTATATTACGCGATATCCTATAAGTAACTTTTGCGAGATGATATTGTACATGACATTGCAGGAAATAAATTCGTATTTTTTTTAGTATTATATAATCGATGAACTATTTTCAGCCATAGGAGAATTAATATAAAATCCAATAAAATTATTCATGAGCGAATAACATAAATCTCCATTATAACCTTAGACTTCAAAGGAGGGAAGATATATGATAAATATTTTTATTTAAGGCTCGAAATTAAAAAAATGTTTTTTCGTCCAACCAAATAATAAAAAATCTTCTTTGAACGTTTAAACATATGTTGATATAAGTCAAACTTGATTAATATCTCGAATATTGAACTCGAAAAACAGTGTTTGTCTACAGCACGGGCTCCCAAACGTTTTCGAGTAACCTGCCTCCTCGCTACATTTGCATAATAAGACATTTTAATAGAGCGAAGAAAACACATGAATAGAGATTTCCCCTAATATAATTATAAATTAATATTAAAAGGGAAGATTGTACTTGTATCTCAGGAACTAGCTTCAAAATTCGCAACTCAGTGTTTGTTAAAGCCAACCTCATGTCATTCTCAAAATTCAGTATATTTCCTGCCTTTGTTTTGATACGTAGAAACGTTGAATATCCACTTTCGCAGAGACATGTAGAGGCAAATTGAAGTGAAACTTGAAAAGCAAGCATAGTGCTATTTGTATATGATTGATACATATCACACCAGAATTGAGTCAGCAATTTTTCATAAAATAAATTTTGATATTAAATTTTGCATCGTAGTTTCCAATTTAGTAGTTGGTGACCCCCATGGGGTCGCGAGCCACGGGTTGGGAACCAATGATCTACAACAACTATAGCTATTTAATAGTATTGGATATTCGCAGCCTTCGGGTAAATAGTTTTTCATACATTGCAAATGTGAAATTGTATGAACTTGTCTGGAACATCGAACTAATTTAAAAAAATATTTTTATTAAAAAAAATTTAACGTTGTGTAAAACCAAAAAGTATTGAAAACGCGACTTGACTGACACATGGATGTTAAAACGTCATTATACCCGTCAAGTCACTCCTTCGGCGGCAAACAGCATATTGTTTGTTGTGAGGACATTATGTTTAAAATATTTCCGTTGCATCTATTATAATAAATACCCACATCTATCTAAAACGATTTGAAGTACGTCCGAAGTGGAAAAAACGTTAAATCTAAAAACAGTTATAAAATTAGAATCATTTCTTTTTACCCACGTCCTGGTGTATTGTTATATAAATAATAGCTGCCAGTGAAGATTTTCGAGTTTTGAAATTCAGCTGTCAGTTATGTGTCGGGGCGGCATTGTTGTGTTTAATGCGGTCTTTTATTTAGGAAATTGATATAACGACACGGACTAATCATTTTGCAATTAACCAAAGCATATATTCTCTCACGTTAACTTGTGTGAGAGAGAAAACGAAACGAAAGGCTAAAATTAAGCACCCTCCATTCCATAAAGATTATTTTTGCCTTTATCTTCCCATCATTAAGATCAAATTTTAAAATTATCTTTGGCACATATACGTATTTGTCAATAATTAATCACTAGGAGACATAAAAGAGGTGGGAAAAGGAAGCTGAAAAACCAGGAAAAGGGAAGGGAGATGGAATGTTTTTTAGGTAAATGCAGACGAGCGATGGAGTGTGTCTTACCTAAGCTAGTAGCTGGTTCCAGAGCATGACTGCATGGACAGCAAAATAATAATATTATTTTTAATTATCTGAAATATAAAACTGGATAAGTCAAATGGCAATCTCTACTTGTTCTAGTCAGTAATCGATAAATCACTGAATTTTTTGACGAGGAGGTGACGGGACAGATAAGGGCGTTATATATAAGTCTCAGTATGTTAACATTTTGACGAGTTCGTACATTTAACAATCTTTTTCAACCATTCAACAATTGGTGTTCCATGTAACATACATGTTTTCATCAAAGTTAAAATGAATGCATTTATTTACCGAGTTACTACATATGAGTGCATTTTTTTTAAATTAATACTATATTTTATTTTGAAATCTTGATTTTTTATTGGTGTTTAACGCGCATATTTATAATGCTCAATATACGAGTATGTAATTACATTTGAAGTAAGTGAGAAAAATTGTCTTACAGTACCCGGCGGTAAGTAATACACATCGGGCTTAAGAAAGAGACTGTCGGCCTTAATCGGCTAACTTCGGCTTTGTAGAGCGTCGTCTCTGTCATTCATACATGTGTTCCGTCGCGATTTGTCAGTCGTTGCTGGACAGGACTGTTAGCACATTGTGCGACAGTGACGACGCTCTATAAAGCCGAAGTTAGCCGATTATGACCGATAGTCTCTTTCTTAAGCCCAATGTGTATTACTTACCGCCGGGTACTGTACAATATTTTTCTACTAATTTATTTACTTTCTTAGAGCCGTGAATGTGTTAACTTAAACTCACATACATTAGAAAAATACGAGTAGGTCGGTTTATCGGGATGTGAGTGAATGACTGATACGAATTTTGTATTATTACATTGTATAACACTTACCAAAATCTGCTAAGATGTATAGTAACAGTATTTTAGTACCAACTTTGACTTGGATGTAAACGCTGTAGAAATGCGTACACTGAGAAAAATATATAGGGGTGACAATGTATAAGAGAATATTGAATAAAGTGATTTGGGATAAATGTGAAATTAATCAGGATGAAACATATTACCCTGAGATTGTTTGACCATATAGAACTAATGAATAAAAAAATACAAACAGTGCAAATGTGAGTGCAAGGCGCGGTAGACAAAGAACAATAGAAATATGGTTGGACCAAATTAATAATATTTTGAAAGGAGGAAAATAAAAAAATCAGAGAAATTGTTTGTATGAGAAGGTGTTTGGATGTGGAGGGGGCGAAATATGTGTGTTGCAATAGTTGTCTGGCGCTCTGTCCCGACAGGAAAACGGCGTGATGGTATATATGTATGTTTAATTTGAATGCCAATAAATTCGTACTAAATTTTTCATTTTATGTTAAACTTAAGTGGTACTACATTCAAATGTCCTAAATTATCTTTTTTTTATTTTTGCTCATAAGAGCGTAAATGCTTAAATTGTCCGTACACAAGATACCAAAAAAAAGTTCATAAAATGTCACACGAAAAAAAAGATATTTATTGCTCGACAACGCGAAAAAATCTAGTTTATATACATTTTTAATTAACAGGAGGTGACTTAATTAAGGTAATTAATATTTTTAATTAAGTTATTTCGGGTAATTACTTTTCTAAATTACTAATTTTATTCCTTTTTGTTGTTCTCAAATTACAAAAAGGTAGAACATTATTTTTACTATTTTGTTATTAATAGTTTTAATAGGTTTATTTAATAAGAATTTTGCCATTTACGATTGAATTTCAAAATGACGATTGATAATAAAATTAATTATGACTTTGACGGCATAACCAATGATATTATCCATTAAGGTGGATGGATGCATAGTAACCGACTTGATAACCCCACCCCAGACATCCTTTGCATAACCACCAGCCTTCAGCTCCTAGGTTCAAATCCAGACACCGTATCTCAAGTTCACTAAGCCTCTGGAACAACCATATGCTGTTGCAAGGATGAACGAGTGGAGAGGAACATCAGGCTCTAACTAGTAAATTTTGGTTGTAGAAGCATAACCTCTGGACTCTGAATTGCCCTTGAAAATCTCTTGACAGACTCCGAACAGGAATCGGGAGAACCAATAATAATAATAAGAGGTCAATTTATATACGAGTAGCTCCGTTTAGAAAGCAGACTCTCCAACTCAGGATTTGAAACCACCATCATTGACAGATTAAAAATATTACAATAAAACAGTTGAGTGTAAGCATATGTTAGGAAAGCTGCGACCGTTAGAGTAGATTTTTTTTATTGTATGTTATAATTTGTATTGAATATTATTTTTTTAATAACCAAGGACTACGTGTCAAAATGAAGAAAGTCGCGTGAAGGATCATCTCTCTGTATCTGCGGTGAAGAGCAGTCCATGCGACACTTGCTGCAGTGCCCGAAGAGCCTAGTGTCTTGTACCGAAGATGGCTTGGTTCATGAAACGCCCAGTGCTGTTCAGGTGGCAGAATTCTGGGTGGAAATATCGTATTGCCTTTGACACGATAAGAAGAATAACCATTTAAAGGCAGTCAAGTAAATCTCAGTGATAGGCAATCATTACATTGGTTGTAAAATCAGATAATAATATTTTTTGGGGTACATAACAATTACTTGAAAGATTATTGAATCTGTCAATTATTCTCTTATGAGAAATGGAACATGTTGAAGATAAATAACAACACGGCAAATCTTATAACTTTATTGAATTCTTATTTAATATTATTATTGTGTTTATATTTATTTTTCTGACTTTTCATTTGATTTCCAAATCAAATCAGTCTGCAATGCTATAAAGCAACTGAAATGCCTCGGTTTGTTATTTGTACCATCAAACTTTTTACTGATATATGCTTCATTTTATTTATGTACAATACATAATAATTATATAGATATTATATCATATGTATACATACTATATGAAAAAAACAAGACAGACAAATCAAATAATTTCAAGTAGACTCTCTCAAATTATATGAATCTGGGTTTGTTGCATGTTTTTTATTTATCTACCTTACTGGGATATATGAACTTATAAAATTAGTTGATACATTTTACGTTCTCAAAATATATTGTAGTACTACTTTGGTCAGGAGTAATTTAAAATATTGTTCTATAATATGGACACTAACAGGGACTACGTATTCAATATTAGAGAGGGTTCAGAAAATGTTTCTTCATTGTGTACATCAGAGAGTATGAATATTATCCCTTGCTTTATCCTAGTGACTTCTTGCTGTGGTTGCTTAACTATAGGTTATTGGAGTGTAGAAGATCTCTTCAATTGGGTGTCTACTTTTTTTGTTTGCTCAGAGATATCTAGTTAGCTCATTTATCCTGGATAATCTTGGTTTATATGTTTCGGATACTTATCAACCTATGTGTAGAACCAGCCTGCTTTTAGAAATGATAGATCAATCACACTTTTAGTTTTGTGTAGCCTCGGATAGACGTTTTTCGTGTAATGTTCAAGAAAAAACTAATAAATGTAGGATAATATAATCTTGCAAATTGTTAATATTTTATTGCTATTTATTATATAGCATGCTATTTATTATATAACATGCTACTAATTGTTTTAATATAATTCATGCATATTGTTTTATATTTGATGTTTTGTTTTTTTTATTATTAGTATAATGTTTAAATGACTTTATGATAAAATATTTGGAGTTAATATTTGTATATTTGTATATGAAAAATAAAACTAATTAATTTTGTGTTTCAGAATACCATATCCACGTGGAAGAAGTGGTCAGCTGGCGACTCTGGTCCAGGGGGTAGAATATCCGGCTCGGTGTGCGGCTTGGATCCAAAGTAAGTCTATTTAATATTCGGCTCGGTGTGCGGCTTGAATCCAAAGTAAGTCAAATTAGTATTCCTACATTTTATTATAATATCTTCACATTTACTTCTTGGAGCCATGCCTACCATATGTATCGTAATTCCGGTATTTTTTTCAATTTTCGCATTGTTTAATTTTGTTACAATTTCATATATCACGAATGACGACCTCCGTGGCCTAGTTGGTATGACACCTGTCTTTCAACCTCAGAGTTGCAGGTTCAATTCCCGTTGGAACTCAGATATTATAAAAAATCCAGTCTGGTTTTCTTGGCACATTTCACAATAATTTGGTGTTTTTCACCTTTTCGTTAAAAATAGTAATTTGTAATAAAAAATTCCAAGGTAGTAAAAAAAATGATATATTCTAAAAACATATTGTTTATTTTCTGTATGTGCCAAATTTTAGTTTAGACCATTGTATAGATATTACGAATGGCTAAATACACGAATTCACTGTATTTCGAAGAAAAATAATTACACAATTCGTAGAAAATTATAACCAAGCAAATGTTTAGTCAACATTCACATGTTACGAGTACTTCAAAGAATGAGACTTGGTATTATTTCTCAATATTCAAAACCAGTTTTTAAATGGAAAAAATCATGACTTAAGCTCTTTTTCCAAGAATAGAAACGTTTTCTCTGTAATTGTGAGACATGTTTTTGTTGAATTCTTCATCATCATGCCTGTAATTCTTCATTACTGAAGGCTGGGATCTATGGGATGTTGGTGTTACAGGCTGCGACAAGTTTTCACTCATCTCATGAAGTTTGCATGAAAGTATACCGGACCAGTCAAATCCTTCGCCTGGTCACTCCATCTTGCTGGTGCTCTGTCTCTGCCTGTTCTTCCTAGCACAATTCCTATAACCATCGATTTCTTCAAGTCATCTGATTTTACTACCAATTTTGAAGTATGGAAGTGAAACGTGAACGTATAACAAGACTCAAAGGAGTCGAATAAATTATGTAGAAATGTGTGCACTTAGAAGAATACGTGGGATGACTGTGTATGTCAGAATACAGAATAAATTAATTGGGGATTTGTGTGAACTTGAGGCTGATTGGATGAGCAAAATGAAGAAGACCAATCTGAGGTGGTTTGGGCACGTAGAACGAATGAATGAAGAAAGAATTATAAAAATATTTAGGGCAAATGTGAGTGGAAGACGTTGTAGAGGAAAACCGAGGAAAGTATGATTGGATTAAGTGTACGATATGTTGAAAGGTATTCATTAGATTTTTTTAAAATTATTAACATTGAATTAATTAATAATGGTATGTATGTAATAAAACATACAATAATATAAAAAAACGCGTTAGCCCAATAACACCTTGTAGAAATTGTGGTTTTGTGTTTTTGTGCCTACAAATTCGCGTAGCTTACAAATAAAAGAGTGAAATGAAAATAAATGAGTAGATGTAATGGCGTAAAGTTTTTCCAAAGGCGTTTCGTTACCTCGATTGGGTGGGTACGGGCCCAGAGCCGGGGTCTAAACTTGGAAACAAGCGTGACTAACTAATTCCACTTAAAACTTTTCAAATTGCCCGAGAATTGGAATATTTGACCTTTTTTAAATCCGCGCTCTACCAGTAACCGACGCAGACCTCATCGACGGTCAACTAAAATCAACTTAATAAAAAAACTATCATCTAGATCTGGGATCCCCAAACTACAAACCATCATCTAGATCTGGGATCCCCAAACTAAAAACTACAAACTTTGTTTTCTTCCAAAAAGCAATAAATCATTTAAGCAAGAAAACAATATGAAAATATTATAAATTAAATTTTTCTTCTTCCCTTTTCTTACTTTAGTCCCCATAAGACCTTGCATAACATTTATATTGTCACTCCATCCTCTATTCGTGATGACTATCTATGAGCATATTATATAAGAACACTACACTACACCTAAAACCGAATGAGTTACTTTCACATGTTAGAAGATCTACGAAGGTTTCTTTGTAGTTTATCTTCCGCTGGTATTTTCTTTCCAAGCATGTGTTTCTAAACATATGCAGATGCGTGGAAGTACATAATCTACCGGCCTCCGCCACATATTTTCTATCCTTCCACTCAATTTATATTTATTTTCTTATATATCCTTAATCTGTCAATAATAACTTACAATTAACGTTAGAACGCCCTTTAGGAGTCTACTCTCTAGACGGCGCTATATAAGTTGTCCTTTTATTATTATTATTCCCAATAGTTTAACTGGCTCACCTGAGGAGGACATAGCAGTGCGTGAGTTCAAACGCACACAGTTTTATGCTAAAAATTCAAGTATTTTATTTTTATTCCGGTAATTATGGAATTCCACAAAGGGGCGCCTTAACTATTTATTCAAATATGAATGAGTTTACTTGCCCCGGCGATTTGACAATGAAAAATAATATGTAGAATCATGCCATACCTTTTTTGGGTTAGACAGAAATGATTGTTTTCCGTGCCTTTCTATGCACATTGCTCTCCCATCATACACGATGTTCTGTTTCTCATACTTCTTAATTTCCTCTTAGTTAAATTGTTCTCAAATGAATTGATCAAGTATGATTATGATCTTAAGAATATTGAAATGGTGATATGAAAAAGAGCACTCTGAGATGGTTTGGGCATGTAGAACGAATGAGTGAAGAAAGATTAACAAAACAAATAAACATTGCAAATGTGAGTGGAAGACATGGTAGAAGAAGACCAAAGAAAGTATGGTTGGATCAAGTGAATTATGTGTCTCGTATCTGAAGAGACGCAACACCTTTTGTTGACAGATTGTAGAGAGACGAGTGTTCATATTGAGTTCCAATAGTATATTCGTAGACTCGTTAGTTCTCCTTTCCGTTCAAGATATTTGCAGCATTAGTCTCCAGCTAATCGATATTCCTTAATAATAATAAAAGGACATCTCGAACTAATCGATCTTCATTAATAATAATAAAAGGACATCTTGAACGAATCGATCTTCCTTAATAATAATGAAAGAAAAATTTATATCGTGTCGTTTAGAGAAGAAACTCTCCTCAAGGGCGCTCCAACTCAGGATTTGAATCCACTCATAAATTTTGATAAGACCTCCCAAAAAGGATTTTCTTCAAGTGCTTTCTAAAGCTGCACACACCACCATAAAAGTAGGAGGTAGACCATTCCACAACACAAGACCAGCAACGGCAAAAGCTTTATAATATATATCCCGCCCTATTTGATTGATTTGGAACAACCAATATATTAGATGAAAATAAATCGACCTCAAAGTTCTACTTCTTTTTTTAGCAGAATGGTTCTTGAGGGAGAGATGATGAGGATGATTTATTGATAAATAATAAAACACGTTAGATCGCAATGCGGAAAGAGAGAGTGGAATTTTATTAGTAACGTATGTATTTATATCTTTTTAGAATGTGCGCAAGAATGCGCTCGCGATATGCCTGCGTCTCGCCTCTGTAAATTCAAAAACGATTAATTGTAGAATGTAGGTAACAATCTATTTACGGAACCAGCGAGACAGCGTGGTGCGTTCTCTCTCTAGTATGTAGTGCGGCCCGCTCGGCTACGGGATGACTGGCCGGCGGGTGACCTTCGGACTTGTTTACTTAGATTTATCGAGGAATCCGAAGGTCATTTCATCGGTCATTGACCATATGTATGAACGCCGAGTGGGTGACCACCACATTTTCAAAAGAATATTCCTCAGAAATAGATTCGAAAGATATAATGGAGACATCTCGTTAAGGGGCTATGTTAGAATACAAAAATACGAAGTTTGAAATCATTCCGTTTGCGACACTCAAGACTTTGTGTACACTTTTTAGAAGCGGGCCAATATGGCAATATTTACGACTACCATAAATCAGACTGGAGTCTAAAAATTTGTGTATCCCGCAAACCAGAATAAATAAAGTTACAATAACCCAGACGCGACATAACAAATGTATTAATTACCTTCTGTCGATATACTTCATAGTCCACGTGTATGCCTCCATACAGAAATACATTACATGTATAGAAGACCAATATTTCGACGAAACTAATTTTAATCTTTGTTGATATTACTCTTTCCTGTCATATTTTGACTTTCATTGCGTTCTTCGCTATTCGATTCTGCACTTTATCTCTGTAGTCGAGTCGCTGGAGCTAGGTACATTTAAATTTTCGTCAAGTAAGCTGGAAAATGCCCGTACTGTCCGAGGGATCGTCATCTGTGATGTCCTCTTTCCTCTTAAAGAGGTTGAGGTGCTGCGTCCTTTATGTGTCCCTCCGTACATTGTACATGTGGAACTCCATTAGCGCATTTTATCTACTATGAAGACTGCTTTGTTATTTTTTAATGTTTATAAATAACCGTAAAACTCCTACACGTTTTTTCTTATTTTTCTGTTTAAGTTTGCACAATCGATATAGTTCTTTTATGGGTTTTCGTATATCTTAATATATTGTTAGCGTAATGTTATTATGTTTAATAGGTGCTGTGATATGCCGGGAATATGCTAGTGAAGTGGTCAGGGCATCATCAACGATATGCTGGGAATCGTTAGTGCGGTGTTTTTATTAAACTTTTTATGTGTATTTTTACGGTTTTACACTTGAAATTTTACATTCATACTATATATCAGGAATGGCCAACAGGTCGATCGCAATCGACAAGTCGATCACGGGTGTCTTCGGAACTTACGGTATGGCGTACGATGTTGCTAAATCTCATTACGTGTATACACTTTTCAACGCAGTCGGCACCTGTTTGCCCTCGGAATGTGTTGTCGTTAGGTCTTCCTGTTTTTCTTCCGGTGAGCATACAACTGGTAAAGAGGTACATGTCATCAATTACTTATTTGTCAGTTTGAAGTTTTGCAACACTTGTATTCCTGAAATACAGACCTCAGGTAAATTTTAAAGGTAAACTTTGAATACATAAATAATGAGGTCTATATTTCAGGAATACAAGTGCTGCAAAACTTCAAACTGACAAATTAGTAATTGATGACATACTACCTTGATTAAAAAGTTTTAGGACCGGCCACCGTGTAGCGCTGTCAGTCACCCGATTGAAATTCTTTTTGTTTTTGTTAGGTTACTACATCTATCATTGACACTTCTCTCCAAATTTCAGCGTCATAGCTTGACATTTGTAAAAGTTACGCTGTACTGAGTACATCTACTTTTGTGCGTGTTTTCGATTTTTTACAAGTTTGAAAATGGCATCAACTGTGCATCAACGAGTTTGCATTAAATTTTGTGTGAAAAACGGATTTAACGGTCCGCAGACCTTGGAAATGTTGAAGTGTTTTTCGGTGACACGAACGCTTCAGAAGTGGTCGTGAGTCGGTCGAGGATGACAAACGCAGTGGCAGTCGAAAACCGATGAAAACATCGATAAAATCAAAGAAATGTTGGCTGAAAACCGCAAATTGACCATCAGAGAGCTGGCAGAGGACTTGAACATCACTTATGGATCCGCTCAAGACATTTTGGTTAGTGATTTGGGCCTCAGACGTGTCGCTGCAAAACTGGTGCCGAAAAACCTCAATTTCATGCAAAAAAAAGACCGTGTTGAAATCGCGAAAGTGATTTCCATGAGTTTTTGACCAAAAACAACAAGATTACTATCCAGCAGCCTTCGAATTCACCTGATCTGGCTCCCTGCGACTTTTTCCTGTTCAACCGACTTAAAAAACCGCTTCGCGGAACGCGTTACAACACCCGAGAGGATGTCATGAAAAAATCGAAGACGCCTCTGATGGACATACCGAAAATTAAGTACCAGTGGTGTTTCGAGGATTGGATCAAGCGCTGGTGTAAGTGCGTTGAAGTCGATGGGAAGTACTTTGAAGGGGACCATATCGATTTTGATGAATAAACTTGTATTTTCGATTTTATGAATAAAGTCCTAAAACTTTTTAATCAAGGTAGTATACATCTTTACCAAAACGCCATTCAACTTTACCATATATTTGAGTCTACCACCCAGCGTGTCACACAGTCGATAGAAATAAACTCTATTAAGTTTCTAAGCTGTGGTGAAAAGAGTGTACAATCCTTTCTTTTGGGAATTTTAAGACCCTTCCAATCAAAATGATGAATTCGAAAAAATCCATGACTTAACATTTTCACGAAGAACGGAAGGACGCTTACTTTTTTACAATGACAAAAGAAAAATATTGTTTAATATGTCATTCATCTGTCGCCATAACTAAGGAAGGTAATTTGAAAAGACATTTTGTATCTCTCCATAGTAACTATCAATCGGAATATCCGTTCAACAGTGATTTAAGAAGTAAAATTGAAGAGTTGAAAGTCTATGATATATTACGAGTAATAACACAACAAATGTGTTTAAAATCACTTGCAGTGACTACCACATCATTCAAAGTCAACTATATACGAGTATTAGCGAAAAAATGTAAGTAATTTTCAAATGGAGAATTCGGAAAGAAAGCTTTCTTGGAAATAACAGTGTGTTATGTGTGAAATTTCCCAAATTCATGGGTAGATTGCGACTAATGTTTTACGTAAAAAGTCGATCACGACAACAAACAAGGTAGTCATCCCTGCCATATATGATAATTTTTTTTTCCTCAGAATAATCATCACCAGTAACATTATACACTGTATTTCTTTTGTTGAAATTAATTTATTATTATTATTTATTACAATACTTTGATAAATTTAATTTGATGAGCATAAAATGGAAAAATGAGAGAAGATTTATTTTTGCTATTTAAATTTAGTAAATATGTTAAAAGAAACCGATAGGACGATCATGGGCGTTATAACAGGTGTCTCTCTGTCTGAGGCGAGTAGCACAGCGCTGATTTCGTATTGGCGATCCAACGTTTTAACAGCACAATCAAAACAACTTGAGTAAATTTAAACATCTCATTTGACTTTGGATATATTATATCTAGATATATTTATTATCTCATCCTAGACATGATCTTACACTTCTCTTATATGTCGTTGTTTGTAAAAGTCTCTGGTGTGTCGTAAATTAAATAAATATATAAATTATTGATTACTAGCGCTGATCCTCTGGTGAAGTAAAGATTTTTTATGTATTTTTTGTGTACCTTTAACCTCTGTGGGCCTGGCGGTAAGTCACTTATCTTCCACCCAATTGTTCCGGAGGTACTTTTGTGTACCTTTAACCTCTGTGGGCCTGGCGGTAAGTCGCTTATCTTCCACCCAATGGTTCCGGAGGTACTTTTCTTCTCACTGGTCCTAGTATTCCACGTAGCATACTATTTTCAAAAACTGGAAATCAACATCCGAACTAGAAGGGAATAAAAAATACTTATCATAACATACCACTTTGTATATATGGTATGTATATTATACTATTGATGACCTCGCAGCCTAATCGAAAAGACGCTTGCTTTTCAATTCGAGTTATGAGTTTGATACCCGTTGATATCCAAATTTAAAAAAAGGATTTAAGTCTGATTTTCATCTAAGATTTGTTTAACACCTTTCTGGTTGGTTAGAAGAAATTGCCACATAGCAATAAATCCGCTAGGTTGTACCGTATATAAAAATTACTCCCTAAGGCTGTTATTAGACGATATCAACCAGTTCTGATATAATTGGGTAACAGAACTGAATTTTTTTTTTCAAGACAGAATTTAACTATAACGATCTTCGTGGCCTATTTGGTAAAACGCCTGTCTTCCAGTTCAGGGGTTGCAGGTTCGTTTCCCGTTAGTACCCAGATTTTTTTTTAAATGGCTCAAGTTAGGTTTTTAGTTAAGGCTTGTTTAACATCTTTCTGATTGGAAAAAACGTGTAATACGATTACTCCCCAAGGGTGCTTTTAGACGCTGTCGATCAGTCCATACCTGTGAATGTGAGCTTGTCTTAAACAAAGCAATTAGATTCTAGTCGTGTACTTATTAACGTCTAAGATATGTCTACTCGTGCCGACACTCACGCTCAATCGTGAGATCGTTCCAGAATCAATCCCTAGTTTCGGTCCTGCCGAACGGTGTCGTGCTTTGAAGGCCTCGAAGTGTAAGTTATGCTAAGTACGGGCGGGAACGTGAGCCCACTTCGCACAACTACTAATGCTTTTAGAGCGAAACCCTTTCGGAGGGTTGATATACCCTCTACCTGCCGCCTGGTCCCTGCTGCCTACACTCGTATTAAGTCATTACTAGGCCCAGAAGACAAAATCATTTTTCTACCTAATAGAGATTTCTTAAAAACTGCTTAAATCTCCGCTTACTTTTCAAAATATTTTATTATCATTGTGATTAAAACAACGCTCGTCACGGCGCTGAAGCTTTTGTCTGTCGTTTCAACATAATATTATTTTTTGTAAGAAAATAGTACAATTCGATTCCACACTATGTTGATACGTGGATCGTCCAGAAAGTAAAAACGTTTTGGCATAACAAAATAAAAACGAAATATATCAACACAAAACTTTATTTACAAAATCACAGTACCTTCTTATATTTTTCAATGTAGTCGCCATAGCTGTTAAGGCACTTATTGTGACGTGGAATCAATTTTTCAATTCCGATGTTATACTCTTCTACCGCCAAAGATTTGAGCCAGGATGTCACTTCTTGTTTGAGGTCTTCATTGTTTGCGAACTGTTTTCCACCCAAAAATTCCTTTAATTTCGGGAATAAGTTAAAATCACTTAGGGCCAAGTCAGGGCTGTAAGGAGGATGTCCAAAAATTTCCCACTTAAGACGTTAAAGTTCTCGCTGTGTTCGTGCTGATGCATGAGGCCGCGCATTGTCATGGATCAAAAACACCTTTCCCGACAACATTCCACGTCTCTTGTTTTGGATGGTGCTTCTAAGTCGTTGAAGAGTTTCACAATAGGACTCGTGAGTTTATTGTGTGTCCTCTTGGCATAAACTCCACGTGGATCAAACCCTTTTGGTCCCAAAAAACTGTTGCCATCACTTTTCTGGTGTTGAGATTCGGTTTTTCTTTTCCTAGCACACATTTTTTTGTAGCCAAGGTGCTCTGTCACTATTTCATGTAGGAGCAATCGTGAAATTTGTGGGAAAGATTCATATGTACTGTGCTTAAAGCTGCTTGTAAACTTCGATAGTCCGAACATTTTGTGCATTCAGAAAACGAATGACACTACGCACTTCACATTTGGCGGGATTTCCGATGGGCGCAGCCATTTTGAAAGGTTACAGAACAAAGACGCACGACCGTTCAGCAACAAAACTCGGCTCGCACTGAAGCGAGGAAAATACCTAACTGGCGCGCATACGATCGCGGTGGTGGGAGATCGGCGCAGGGCGTAGTGCGCAATCGTTCTTTACTTTCTGGACGCGCCTAGTAGTTTGTGCTCGAAGTATCGGTCCGACTTTGGGACACCTTCATCGGACTTATAAGACGGACGTGAGATATTTTGTGGATATTTGATTGGGGTTGTTTGGTGAAGAACATGGTGGTAGAGTTTACACATTTTAATGTTATAAAAATACATATACATTCCATATTAATATACTTCTATTTTTATTTGTCACACGCGTTCATATGTACGAGTACATATAGAGA
>CATKWJ010000335.1:0-29576 GCA_949825065.1 Odontocerum albicorne | reverse complement strand
GACTCCCAAAAGATTGCAGAAAACTTTGCACAATACTTTCAATCAGTTTACCTAGATTCAGCGGCCAAATATGACATAAAAAATATATTAAACAGTTCGTCAGACAGCAGAAGCATATCGCTCCATTCCATTTCTAAGGAAGAAGTGCTGAAAAGCATAAACTCCTTGCAAACCGACAAAGCAATCGGACCAGATGGGTTATCAGCCGACATTTTCAAAGTCTGTGCGAAATACGTGTGTGATCCCATCTGCTACATATTTAACTTGAGCATAAATACCAATACATTTCCCGAAAGCTGGAAGACAACCAGGGTCTGCCCTATCTTCAAATCGGGAGACCCGTTAGACTCTCATAATTACAGACCTGTAGCTGTTCTCTCTTTGCTTCCAAAAATTTTCGAAACTGTACTGTGCAACCAATTGACCCACCAAGTGTCAACAAAACTTATTGGAAACCAGCATGGTTTTTTGCCAAAACGATCGACTGTTACCAACCTTCTCTCTCTCACACAACAGATTGCGTCAAACTTAGACGAACTTTCACAAACGGACGTAATATATACAGACTTTCAGAAAGCTTTCGATAAAGTTGATCACGATATATTACTTAAGAAAATGCACAAACTTGGCTTCAGCGATAATCTAATTGGATTATTTGCATCTTACCTAAAAGAAAGATTTCAATACGTAACAATCCGTAACAAGTCTTCTGTGGAATTTATCGCAAGATCTGGTATACCACAAGGATCCAATTTAGGTCCCCTACTATTCCTCATATTTATAGACGACATTCAGAATTCCATAAGTCACTCGACATGTTTATTGTTCGCTGACGACTTGAAAATATTCAAAAAGATCAATTCACCTCACGACTGTGCACAGTTACAACAGGACCTAGACTCCCTAGTCTCCTGGAGTGAGCAAAATCATCTTCTGTTCAACATTAACAAATGTGTCTGTGTATCTTATAGTCGATCGTTTTCACCAATCCACCATCAGTATACTATACAGGGAGTGGCACTAAACAGAGTTTCTGAATTCAAGGATTTGGGCGTAACCTTCGATGTCGGACTCACGTTCGTTAACCATGTCTCACGTTTGATATCGGACTGTTACAAACTACTCGGTTTTGTAATGAGAATATCAAGAGAATTTAACAGCACCGATATCCTCCGAAACTTATATAATTATCTAATTAGAACCAAATTAGAATATGCATCTACGGTTTGGGCTCCTCACCAGCTCAAATACAAAAACAATATAGAACAAATACAAAAAAAAATCCTCAGATATCTATGGTACAGAACAAAGGGCGATTACCCAAAATATGCTCACCATGCCGAACTTCTCACGGTGTGTAACTATAGAAGCCTTGAAACAAGAAGGCAAGAATCCATTGCGATATTCCTAATAAAGGTTTTCCAAGGTTCCTTTAACTGTCCCGCGATTCTAGAAGCACGAAGTTTATATGTACCCAATAAATATATCCTTGCAAGGAATCACCCTCTGTTCTACATACCAACTTACAGGACGAATATCATGGCTAAACACTCAGTCACGCGTGATATAGAGATATTGAACCAACTGAATGACACGGTTGATATATTCTCGGTACCGTCTAGCAGTATGAGAAGAATCCTGGCTTATATTATTCCTAACGAATAAGCTAACGCTAGAAGCAAACCCGCTTTGTGTAACAGGAGAAATCCGTGCAAAATGGATAAAAAAAAAAAAAAAAAAAAAATATATATATATATATAAATATATATCTTAAAAACTACTATAATTTATGTATTATATCTCTGAACTAACTTCATTTAATTTTCCTACATGTAATTTTATTTTTAATATTCTTAATATTTAATTACTTAGAAATAGTTAACACCTACATACTTATTTATAACTAGATAACAATTATTACAACCAATTATTTAAATACACGAATACATATATGTTGATACCCACTCTTTCTTGCATTTCATCACATTCACTCAGAACTTGGCTAATACTGTAGGTGGACTAGTCAGGCTACATATGAAGCTTTGGAAGTCTGTGCTTATAACGAAAATGAAGGTCGGACTTACTTTCGTAAGCTCCCAGGGCAATTAATTTATAATTCAACAAATATTAATACAAAGAATAAACCAATTTTCTTTAATAAATCCATTTTTCCACCCTCATTCCAATATCTAACACCTTTTCTTTTATCCTGAAACTCAGCCTGCTGAAATTATCCTGAAGCTGTTAAATTTTGGCGACAAAGTAAAGGAGTAAACTTTATAATGTCTAGTCAAAGGTTTGATTTCAATTTGCTAATGGTGAGAGCTTTTACCAATATCGAAAAACTTCGAAGCTTTTATAGACCTCTTCCCTCCAACTTGAACTTTTCCTCTTGTCATCGGATGTGAATATGCTGAAACTTGGTCAAATGAGGACAATAAGCGCTAACCATAAAATTAGTTTTTATCTTAATTGTGAGACACGTGATAATAGTCTAACTTCAGGAATTTTTCAGTTTTTATACGTATAATCAGCATTGTCTTTACCATGAATGGATTTTTTCTTCCTTGAACTCTACTTACACACCATTACGCCATTTGCCTATTGGGAAAATGGCGTGATGATAACCCTACGACTTCCATGGCCTAATTAATAAGACGTTTGTCTTCCAGCTCGGAGATTGCGGATTTAATTCCAATCAGAGCCAATATTAAAAAAAGGACTCCAGTCTGATTTCCACTTAAAGGCTTCTTTAACAGCTTTTTGGTTGGTTAGAAGATATTGCCACATGGCAATAAGCCCGTCAGGCTGCACTGTATACAATGAAATTGTAATACGATATTAGGGAAGGCAGAATTTTTTCATTTCCTCTACATCCATACATATTGTCTTACGTTTCCTTCTGTTTCTCTTACTTCTTAACATTTAAAAAAAAATTGTTTACTTAGTCCAGTCACACTTTTCTCGGTCGTTCTCTACTATGACTTCCATTTATGCTAGGATAACAAATTATGTTCAGATAGTTTTTCGACATCCATCCGTTCCACATGTCCAAACCTTAACATGCTCTTTTTCCCTCTACTTAACATATCAGCTTTAATCTCACAATTCATCGTTAATAATTGAATTTATCATTCTGTCCTTTTGTACAATCTCAATAATATCTTGAAATATATATATTTTTTTATAAATACAAAGAGCTTGATGACTGTTAAAAGCTTAGTTTACAATAGTTTGATGACTGTTAAAAGCTTAGTTTACAATAGTTTGATGACTGTTAAAAGCTTAGTTAAGTTTGTTCGATGTCGAAACATCTATCTGTGCTGTGTGTAAGAAGTGCGAGTATCTTACGATTTTTTGGTCACAAAGAAGAGAGGGAAAATGAGATCCTAGAGTGGATGATTCCAGCAGAAAATCAGAATGCCAGAAGGAGCAGAGACCAGGTTTCAATCCAATGAGTGACCAGGTGAAAAAAATCTTTCATAAACAATTTAATATAATATTTATGATCTTTCACATAATTTAATAGTTTTTTTTACTCACTTCTTCTTCTTCTCAGTGTCATGGCAGCCCGAAAAAGATCTCCAACGCCCTTTATGCTAGTTCAATCACGTATATTGCGGAGCCAGGAGATATGCCTCTTGCCAACACCTCTTCGGCCTTCTATTTGGCCCTGGATAATCAGGTGCAGACCCTCTGATTTGTACATTGCTCCTCTAAGTACATGACCCAAATAGAACACCTTTCGGATTTTAATATTTTAATATTAGTCAGCAACTCTCTATCAACTTTGGCTCTTTGAAGAACCCTTGTGTTGCTGACCATATCCGTCCTAAGTATCCGTAGCATTCTCCGGTGCAACCACATTTCAAATGCTTCCAGTCGGTTCATACTACTTACTTTGAGGGTCCATGATTCCACTCCATGCAATAACACTGACCAAACGTAGCATTTGATTAACCGTTGTCGAAGTTTCAAGTTTAGATTATCATCGCAGAATACGCTTCTCATTTTATTAAAAGTCGCACGAGATGATTCAATTCTGCACTTGACTTCGGTTTCTAGGTCGAGGTCTTCCACTAGGATACTTCCGAGGTATTTAAATTTTTTCACTCTCTCTCTATCAGCACCGTTCAATGTAAGACGTGCTCCTGCGTGATCCTGCCGGTCAAACACCATAAACTTAGTTTTACTCACGTTCATGTTCAGCCCCAGCCTCACACTCACTAGATCTTTTTAAAATCTTGAAAGTTTAAAAAAAAATAGTCAAAGGATCTTTTGATTTGAATCGTTGTTAGTAAACGACGCCAAAAACATTGCAGCAACATCAATGACTGTTTTTCTCACCCAACGATAATTTTTTTTCAGTTCAAAGCAAGCAAAAGAGAGTGCAAAACTTACAGCAGGTATTAGCTGGTTTCACAGTCTGAACGGTTAAAAAACTCGGTCAAGACTCATCAATACAAAACAATGCCACACCAGTTTACTGGTTTTCATTATATTTCACTTTTCTCTTATCAGTAAAACACTTTATTTGCGATGAAAAGTAGATAAAATAAATAACGAAGAATATAAAATTGTGCAACGGACAACGTTGTTAAGATAAAGTCTGGTTTAAAAAAAAATTATAGGTACAGTGTTTTCATAGCGCACTCAAGTTAAAAATACACACCAACCCCATCTCATCCTTTACCTTCTTCTCACTACTAACTTCCTCTTTCCACTTTGCACTGTTCCCGATGGAATAACCATTAGTTTTCTCTTATATTTTACTCCTCTTTTGCCACTGCTTCTCATAAGGTAGAGTGAATTTATAAAGAAAATATTTTTTTCCGTCAGTTATTATTATACCTATGTATTTTTATTAGTTCCAATTGTCAAGTGTCATTATTTCTTTTAATTCCTCCAATTGTCAAGTGTTATTATTCTTACTAGTTCCAATTGTAAAGTGCCATTATTCCTTTTAATTCCTCCAATTGTCAAGTGTTTTTATTCTTACTAGTTCCAATTGTCATTATTCCTCCAATTGTCGAGTGTTTTATTCTTATTAGTTCCAATTGTCAAGTAGCATAATTCTTTAAAATCGATTATTTTTAGTGCCAATTGTCAACTATTAATATTCATATTTATCTATTAATATTAGTTCCTCTTGTCATTTATTAATTATTATTCATTTTTAACTATTCATATTTCTTCCAATTGTTAACAGTTATTATTCCTTTTGATCTATACTTATTTATTCAAATTGTCAACTGTTATTACTCCTATTTACAGCACACTCTCGATTATCCGAGTTGCATTAACCACTCTGTGGATTAATCAAGGTAATAACAAAATCAAATTATAAATTCATTGTATTTCGATGAAAAATTGATATTTTCGAACCCCAGTTTATCCATTCCCCGGTAAATACGACTAGGATAATCGAAAATTTACTCTATCTATTTTAATTTATTCTAATTATTAACTGTTATTTATCCTACTTATCTACTATATTCCTATTTATTTCAATTGTCAACTGTTCTTATTTCACATTACGTCAACCCTATTTTGCAGTGTCAAATTAAAATTTTGCATTCTATTTGCAAATTTCAACTAAGTGCACTTATGAAGTGCAAGGTGTGCGTAGAAGAAGTACATTGAGGAAAACGCGACTGAATCAGAGGGATCAGAATTTGGAAGGTATTAAAGTAAATATTATAGTATTAATAATAAAATATGCATGACGAGATATATAAATGTTCAGGAGTTGAAAGTTGTATGCTTGGGTAGAAAAATATAAAGATCTGTTTTCTCTGCCTATTCCGTAAAGGACACTAACCGATGATACGTATGTATATCCCCATCATTGTCAACCTGGGTCGATCCACTGCTGGATGAAGGTATCCCCAAGTCGACTCCAAATCATTCGGTTTTGTGCTCGTTGGTGCCATGTGATGCTGCCATGCTTCCTGATAACATATATGCAGCGTAACTTCGGTATTTTCTGGGCCTCTTGGGTACCACTGGATTAATTCAGATGTCTACCAGGAATATGACATTCTGACCACGTGTCCTGACCATTGCCACTTCTTGCACTCCTTTATTCCATCTTCTATCTTTGTTTTGTTGCGAATCCAGGAGTTTCGATTACGGTATTTTTTAGTATATCTCAGCCTATATCTCTCCGTTCTCCATGTATATACGAATATATGAATGTTTATTATTCTCTTTTACTTTGTCTGCAAAAAAAGTTTGAAAGCTTCTGATTTGATGTGTCTATTTTATTATGGTTAAGAAGATGTTCCGCGTGTCTATCTATTCTGTTATCTGAGAAACAAGTGAACGAATCTATGCAAAAAGGACCCAAGTCACGAAACTTTTTTATTATTAGTTTGAAGTATTTAAAAAGTGTATTTTATCAATCCTGTTTCTGAAAAAATATCAATCTCGTTAAATGGGTATTTTACGGTTAAATTATGTCTAAGTTTGTTATTCCATATAAGTCATACAAAGCAGCGAGCTACTCGAATTCCTTTAATCTTCTCAGAACAGGTAAATTGTGGGATGGTTCGTTTTTGTTAAGTTGCGCCAAAACGTTCTTCACTACAATCATTTAAGCATTTCAAGCGGATTTGCTCAACAAATTTTCCAGTTTATATCGCAACAAAGAGATTTGTGATGCTGGGAATCGGTTTTAATGTTAATTTAATAGTCTATCTTATGCATTTGTCTGATATGTTCCATATTCTGAATCATTATTCTTGCAGTAGATTTTCTATATAAGGTAATATTCCTGGTATGTGGATAGCCAGCTATCCTTCCATATTTATGAGCGTCTGTCTGCCTGGTGGTCGACTTCCTAAGGGGTAGGCATGGGAAAATATACGAGTAATTCATTATTTTAACGTGATCCCTCCAATGTCGTATTTTCTACCTTCACCATCTTGCAATGTCTTTGATTTCATGGTTTTTTTTCTGTATTTGTTATAATCGAAGCAGGCGGTATCAAAATCTGCTGAATGAATTGTCTACAACAGTATTAAAGTAGTATATTTGATGTATGGGAGGGAAACGTGCATTTGGAAAAATTACCAAATGGAGCCGAATAAATGCTTTAGAAATGCGTACACATATATATTATGATGGTTTGTATTTTAGCATAAACAAAAAATCTATGGTTTTTATTATATTTTAAACAAAGCAAATAAAACATTATTTTTTTCCGCCATGAGTTGGGTCCTTTATGTGTTAAAACAACCTTTGTAGCTCTTCCCATATGTGATAGTAATACATTCGGATTCAGGTGTAGCGTACTGTATTTGTAGTGTTAATACCATGTATATAATCATGAAATATCGATAAAGACGAAGCACATTTGCTTTGACCAGGAAGATTTCATTTGACCAGCTTTTGCAGTTCACCGCTCTTCTTTTTTTTCGTCTTCCTTTTCTGTCCATGCAGTGAGACTCTGGAATCAGTTACAAACTAATGTTAAACTCGCTCCGTCCTTGGTATGCTTTAAGAAGCGACTGAAAAACTCTCAATTTCTAGTCAGTAATGTAACGTGTTTCATTCCTGAGTTTTTTTTCCTTTCCTCTCCACCATCCCTTCCTTTTCCTTTGATTGATGATATTTCACTTTAACATACATGAAAAGGAATGTTCGGGTGATTTTCCGTTTTTGTGGAGTTTACAGGGATATGCTCACGTATTTGTTCATGAATTTTGTGGGGATGGATAGCCATTTGAATGATTTATGCGACCTTGTAATTTGCTTCATTTACTTTTTGTCTAATTGGTTGGAAGAGATTGCCGTCTGACAATAAGCCCGCCAGATTTTATTTGCAATAAAAGTGTTAAATGAAGATCATTCCAAAGTCGAGCTGAGTGAACCGCAAAATACAATGTGTAGAAGAATTATATAATCATACTTTGGAATACAAAGAATCTTGTCGTTACCAGATCGGAGGATGGAATGATGTTGAGATCTATCCACCCTGTGTACCTCAACAGGGACATGGCGTGATGGTGATGATGTTAAATTAAGAAAATTCTAATGCGTCTTAAGCTAAAGAAATATGGACAAAAAACAAATCAGCTTTGAGTTATTGTCTTGATAACAATCAGTTCTTGGAATCTGTCTTCGTTGGTATCCCACAAATCAGCGGTGGTCTTCCGGCATGTGATTGCGGCTCCCCCGGGCAGGTCGGGTCTCCTCCGTCCAGGAAGTTAGCTTATCATCTCGGCCATCGGAAGCTGTTGGACGTATTCCAATTCCTGGTCGGCTAGACAGAGTGGAATTGGCCAACGAAAATGAATTGTATGCATGAAAATTTTATAGCATCACTGAAAATTTTATAATGTGAATGAAAATTTAAGAATATGCATATCATCCCGCCATGTCCCTTGCAGAGAGAACAGATTTCTATACTTTTTTATCTACGTACATAACTTTCTCCTCCTCCACATTCATACAGCTCGTCATGCACAATATTCTACTATTCATTCTTCTCACTAAACCTATTAAAATCGGCTCGATTTGGTTCAGACATGTTTTCCTCAGAAAAAAACCTCTAAAACGCACAATTTTCACTTTTGTGTTGTACTAGTGTACTCAGTCTGTCATTCTTTCATCCCTTCTTCATCCTATTTAAAACATTAATTGTATGAATGCATTTATTTCTGATGTCCTCATTCCGCCTTCTTTCATACATTGATACTCTACAACGTTTTCTTAGTGCACGCATCTCCACAACATTAATCTTACACTTATCATTCTTCTGCCAAGTCCTAGTTTCACTTTCATACATCAAGGTGGGCATTAACACACTATTATGTTTTATCATTTTTGCTACTGTAGATATAGCGCAATTGTGTATAACTTTCAATGCTCTGTTTACCTTGTTCCCTGTCACTACCCTTCTTTCAATGTCCCTTTCAACTCGCCCATCACACGTAAACACACTGCCCAGACAACAGAACTCATCAACCTGCTACAGTTGGCTAAGTTAACAACATAACCAAAGTACGTTAGGATAATTCAAAATAGTTTTTCAATAGCTGTCTTGTACATATATGTTTCTCGTATCTAACAACGAGAGTTTTTTCTTCTTTTTTACATACACATAGTACCTCCATTTCCCTGTTGGCGTCGGCAGAGAGGAGAGAGCGCCTGGCTTTCCACTCACCACACACTTTTTTTGCCTTTTCAACATCCATGCACCTTCTCAAACAACTTCTACGTTTTCTCTGACTTTTTACATTTTCTTCTTTACAAATATCATTCACTTGCTTAATTTTTGTTATTTTTTTTCATGGAAACGTAGACGACGACTACCTCCGTGGCCTAGTTGGTAAGACGCATGTCTCTCGACTCGGATATTGCTGGTTCAAATCCCGCTGAAATTCAGATTTTTTTAAAAAGATTCCAGACTGGTTTTCACTTAAGGTCTCTTTAACATCTTTCTGGTAGGCTGGAAGAGATTTCCACATGGCGATAAACCCGCCTGGTTGACTTGTATACAATGAAATTGTAATATTATACAATACAACATCCACTGTCTATCACGTGAGGAGCCACTCAAAACTGGAGCAACATATTCCGCCGCTGACTAACAAAGTCTAACAATACTTCCAGGTATCGAGGAGACTCGCAATATTCTAACTGAACTCCTAGAGGGGAATAAAGGTGTGAATGTTTCAGCTGAGTGTTTTGGTATTTAGAAAAAAATATAGTGCAGATATCAGTGGAAGGCGTTGTACAGAAATACAAAAGAAAGTTGGTTGGATTAAGGGAGTGATGTTTAAAAATAAAAAAGGAAACGTAGAAAGTAAGAGAACTCATATGTGTGTGTGTCGAGATTGGAAAGTCGGGCGCTCTGTTCTCCCTGCCTACACCGACAAGGAAATAAAGTGATAGTATGTAAAAAACAGACAAGCAACCTCGTCGATTTGCATCAAACAATAAATTTTCATCGTCCTTCCAATCATGGATTAGCGCTACGCTCAAACAAAGATTGTCTGTTGGCCTTTCCAGTTCACCGTTCCTCTTTTTTTACGTCGTCCTTTACTGTTCATGCAGTGAGACTCTGGAATCAGTTACAAACCTATATACTCCGTCCTTCGCATGCTTTAAGAAGTGACTGAAAAACCCCTTAATTTCAAGTCAGTAAAATACCGTGTTTCATTCCTGATCTCTATTTTCATTTCCTCTGCACCATCCCTTCCATTCCTTTTGATTAATGATATCTCACTTTATATGAAAACGAATGTTCGAATGATTTTCCGTCTTTGTGCGGTTCGTGGGTATATGCAAACGTGTGCATTATGGATTTCGTGGGGATGGATAGTCATTTGAATGATTTATACGACCACGTAACTTGCTTCATTTACTTTGGTCTGGTTGGTTGGAAGAGATTGCTGCCTGGCAATAAACCCGCCAGATTGTATTTGTAATAAAAGACTTAAATTACTAAATAACTTTTATCCCTCTTTTTTCTCGTCCATTTATAACATTTGACGCTTCTTTTTTCCAGACTAAAAGTAGTTCGTCCCTATTATTAAAACTTTTTATCTTGTCTGTAAGGGTAGAAATACTATTACTTATTCAGAAGTGAATTAATTACCGAAAAGGAAACACGGTTCCCAATGTAGTAGAGTCAAATTGATTTGAATGGATTTAACCACTCGACTTTATTACTCTCAAGACGGTACTTCGAGAGGGATTGGAAACCAGCCCATTCGTTTAAAATCCCAATTTTCCCCCTCTTGCTCAAATTGGGTGATAATTACTTTTTTTATTACCCTTAAATTGTATACAATTAAACCTGGCGGATTTATTGTAAACTTTTCCAACCAACAAAAAAAAAAGTTATTTATTTTTCATTTTCGTACACCGTTTTACGTGGTAAAATATATTTGACAGACTTATTGCTAAACTGCAATTTCTTCCGATCGTTCAACGTAACTTGGATCAATAAATATCAGTTAGTAAAAAATCCATTAAAAATATTTTAATTATAATAAGACAGATCTAAGAATGAATGTAGCGTAATTCAAGTCAAGTGTGAAAGGAAAAGTGAATTCGATATATGTTAGAAAATTATGGATTGGACGAAGTTGAGGAATTTTACTATTTGGTTTATATTTTCTCAGACGATGAAAGATAGAGCCGTATGATCTTCTTCAGCCTTCATTACCTTAAAGTGTTGCAAAGATTCCTGCCTACTAAAACCATAATTTTACTCTTACAATCTCTGCTCTTTCCGATTCTGGACTATGTGGACGTCTGTTATTTGGATGTTACAGAGGAACAGCTGGACAAATTACAGCGTCTTCAAAATGTTTGTCTAAGGTTTATTTTCAACCTACGAAAGTACGATCATAAAACGTCATACCAGAAGGCATTGAACTGGTTGAATGTTAGAAATAGACGCCAATTCACATACTGCCGATATTGTTTAATATTCTTAACAGCCCAGTCGCCCACTCTTATCTCGCCGAAAGTTTTCATTCTTTCCGAACATGGATTAGCGCTACGCTCAAACAGAGATTGTTTATTGGCCTTTCCAGTTAACCGCTCCTCTTTTTGTACGTCGTCCTTTACTGTTAATGCAGTGAGACTCTGGAATCAGTTACAAACCAATATAAGACTCGCTCCGTCCCTGGCATGCTTTAAAAAAACTCTTCATTTATAGTCAGTAAAATAACGTGTTTCATTCCTGATTTTTCTTTTCCTTTCCTCTCCACCAACCCTTCATTTTATTTTGATTGATAATATCTCACTATATATGAAAAATGATGTTTGGGTGATTGCCCGTCTCTGTGGGGTTCGTAGACATATGCTCACGTATGCGTTTATGGATTTCGTGGGGATAGATAGTCATTTGAATGATTAAGCGATCATGTAACTTGTTTCATTTACTTTTGTTCGGTTGGCTGGAAGAGATATCTGCCTGGCAATAAACTCGCCAGATTGTGTTTTCAATAAAAGTGTTAAATACATAAATATATATCGAACGGCGTGTAGCAGTAATATACAATGTCAATGGGGTACTAAAACATATACCATGTGATATATATTATATTATACTCAAATGTTATAAATATTTCTTATTTGATTTTATAGGTATATACCAGTGTTTACGTACCAATTTTGAAGTTTGGGAGTAAAACGTGGACGTGAAAAAAGACCAAAAAATGTCCAATAAATGCTGAAGAAATTGTGCACTGAGAATAGTACATGGGATGAAAATCAGTGAAAAAACAGAATAAAGGGACTATGAATATTATGCGGGTATATGAATATAACGTAAGGCTGATGTGTTTAGTTGAGTAAGATTGTGATGAACACTCTGAGATGGTTTGAGTAGACGTAAAACGAATGAATACAGAAATATTAATAAAACAAACATCAAAAACATGAGTGGTACGCGTGATAAAGGAAGACCTAGAAACGAATGGTTGGATCAAGTGCGTAGTATTTCGAAAGAAGAAAAGTTAAAAAGTCTTAAAAATCGTAGGAGCTGTTTGAGGTTTATGTAAATAGCAGAGGCAAAACATGTGTATTGGCACTCTCTCCTTTTTTCCTACCCTAACAGGGAAGCGGCGCAATGGTATGGATGTTTTTTTTTTAAATAAGCAATTTAACCAAACTACGATGATTTGTGCCACCAAATTAAAGTTATTATGCAATTATATGAGTCGATATAATAAAAGCAATTAAAAAAAAATGCATTTCTAGATAATTTCAAGTTTCAACTAATATAGCTTAAAAAACTTAATAATTGATCTATGTTATAAGTGGAAAAGTTCCTCGAAACGCAACATTTATTGGATGCGGAAAGATATGACTTTCAGTAAAACAAATCTGTCTCGCAAAGGACAACTGAAAAATACAAAGTCTATAGTTTCATCATCCAAATCACGAGTATTTGTTTTCACCTCTCCGTCGTCCTGTTCCTCGTGTTTGAGGATGGTGGCATCCGACGATGGTCTCGTTCCATCTGAATTTGTCCCGGGTCAATCGTAGAGCATCTGATATTGAAAATCCCGTCGCAGTCCTGATCAGATCACTCCATCTGGTTGAGGGTCTTCCTCAAGATCTCGCTCCTTCGACGATACCGACGACTACAAGTTTATTCGGCTCTCTTCTCATAATGTGGTCGAAATATTGCAGGATACGTCGCAGACACAATGACGAGAAGTGAGCCTTTATTTTGAGCTTAGCTATGATGGACACATTTGTTCTAATGACTGTCCAAGATATCCGGAGCATTCTGCGCTAACATCATATTTCAAAGGCATCGATCCTTCATCTTTCTGATTCTCCTAAAGTCCAAGTTTCAACACCATACAAAAATATTGAGAAGATCAGTGTTTGGACGAGCCTCATTTTCGTATTTTTTGTAATGGGGTTTTGTCTTTGTATATATTTATTAATCAGAAATCCCATGCCGATCCTGTCTCAGGCAGAATTTGAGTTATTGAGCAAAAATAATACATCGTTTGGTCGCAAATGAGCCGTCAGCAATAGAAAAAATAATATTTTACTGAACTACTCCCGCGTTACAGTAAATAATAAACCGATCTATAAAAACATCGTCAGATGACATCCCTAGCGACTCGCCTCGTCAAGATGAGAAATGAATGGTATTCAAGTCAAATGATGGGGAAATCGAAAACGATATGTTATTGAATGATACAGAAGTTTTCAATTATTTCACTGAACATTTTTTATTTCTTTTATATTTTCTGTAATCCAAAGAGTAATAATTAATTATTGTATTATTTATAGTTATGGCATTTGCACTGTGGAGGCTTCAAAACATTGTGATTTGTTTAGTCCAATACTGTTTATTACACTTTATATACATAAAAAAAATTGCTGACTAATATTAAAATCCGAAAGGTGTCCTACTTGGGTCATGTACTTAGAGGAGCAATGTACAAATTACTGCACCTGATCATCCAAGGCAAAATAGAAGGTCGAAGAGGTGTTGGCAGGAGGCAAATCTCCTGGCTCCGCAATATACGTGATTGGACTGGAGATCTTGATAATGGGCTTTGGAGATCTTTTTCGGGCTGCCGGGGACAAAGATATCTACTCTCAAGCGATATTCAACGTAAGAGGGACATGACATGACACTGAGAAGAAAAAGATACATAAAAAAATAATTATTGACTTTATAGACCAGATTTTCAAAGAAAGCAAAGTGAGAAGTTTTAATAATATAAATTTGTGCTTGATAAGATGCCGCCGTCGTTGCTCGTATTCGAGGATCCCATCGTCATCCCTACGTCAATTTAGTTGGAAAGCGAAGCTGTGCCGTGGAATTTTTTTTCTCCCATCTTTGAGAGAGTGAGCCGTCGCATTGCACTTCTACCTCGACACACATATTTTGTCTCTTTCACACTCATCGTCATCGTTGCTGGAACCCGTAGTAGACGATCCCCTCGTCAATTCAGTCGGCAAGCAAAGCTGTGTCGTTGAGATAATTTGCTGGGACCCGTAGTAGACGATCCCCTCGTCAATTCAGTCGGAAAGCAAAGCTGTGTCGTTGAGATAATTTGCTGGGACCCGTAGTAGACGATCCCCTCGTCAATTCAGTCGGAAAGCAAAGCTGTGTCGTTGAGATAATTTAAGTGAGTGAACCGTTTCACACCAACAAACTCACCGGCTGTACCGCTGTACTAGTTCCGATGGCACACTGAAGGGAAACGATCGGAGCACAACGGTATGTTTTTTCTTCATTTTTTTTTTAAAGAATAGATATGATCGAAGTCATAGGTATCATTGTACTTCAAAATACTAGGCGGAAAAACATCTGTTTCATTCGAGGGGAGTAGCACAACGCGGAGCTAGAACTGGCGACCTTCAGCAAGGAAGTCCAATGCGGTACCGCGAGGCCATGCACGTCACAAGATGTATGAACGTAGAGAAGGCTTAATTTGTGTACATGTAAACAAAAGTTTTTGAGATCTGTTCTCACTAACTACCCCACAAGGGTACCCCTACGTGATATTTGTATACTTTTATAGCGCTATTTACATACACACATACAAACCATCACGCAATTTCCCTGTTGAAGTAGGCATAGAGGATGCAGCACAAAACTTTCATATATCAACATTTATCGTTCGCCACCCTTCATCCTTTTTCTGAATTTCTACGTTTTCTTCTTTCAAAATAACATAAACTTGAGCCAATAACACTTTCCTTGATCTTTCTATACCACACCTTCCACTCATATTTACATTATAAGTTTATTTTCTTCATTCTTTCGTTCAATATGTCCAAACCACCTGAGAGTATTCTTCTTAATATTACTTAATACATTTGCCTTAAGTTCACATTCATCCCTTACCACTTCATTCTATATTCTGTCATAAATTGTCACCCCATGAATTATTCTCAGTGCACGCATTTCACGCACGCACGTAAAATGATATAACGCAATTTCAAAATAAAATATGGTCGTTTAAATCTACAAAGAACCCAACTTCTCAAAAAGAAAATAAATATTGTATTTGTAATGTTTAAAATATAATAAAAACATAGATGAATTTAAACCATCTTAATATTATATACTCGTATGACTCATAGTTCCACCATAAAATTTATTCATTCCATACAAACACATGCATGATGGAATATGTGCCCTAGTTGTTTAAAAGTTTGTCTTCCGACACAAGCTGTGGGCTCGATTCCCGTTAGTATTTTTTTAAGCTTAAAGTCCGGTTTTTCCTTAAGGTTTAATAAACATCCTTTTGTTAGGTTGAAAGAGATTGGCACCTAGCTATAAACAGAGTATAATATACCATATACAACGGAAGTGAAACAAAACACAATACAAAATACAGTGCTGTTTCTTACACGTTCGTACAGTACACGTTCATTGTTTGTAGTATAACCTGATTTGTTTTTGTCATGTAGTAATATTTTACAACAAACCAGAAATGTGTTTAATTAAGTCTCATGTGAAAAACCTATATTTCTTAAAAACTGTATTTTATCAGGGATTGAACTTCCTGCCTTCGATTCGGAAGACAGACGTCTTACCATCTAAGCCACGTAGGTCGTATCCGCATAAAACACAAGAATACCGCCCGAACACGTCAACTGACAGCTGAATTATTATTTATTCAACACTACATCAGAACGTGTATAAAAAGAAATAATTTCAATTGAATTATTACAGGGTGCACCTAATTTTATTATATTAACAAAGAAGGAAAAATAGTGCGACATATTTTATTACTATCAGATCTATCTAAATGATTATCGGCTGCACATTGGTATTTGAACAAAATCTGTTTATACATTTTTCACATCGAATGACCTTAAGATTTCTGGTTTGTTGAAAGGGATTGCCTTATGGCAAAAAGTCCTTCATTTTGTACTCTATAGAACAAAAATGTAATTAATTATAATACATCTGCCTTAACTTTGAACTAGCAATACTTCTAGAACGTAAGTTCGTCGATTTGATGGATGCATGTAGTACTTACATGAGTTTCGAAATACGAAGAACATGGAAACCTTCAAGAAGCTTCCAAAGACAACTTTTTTTAACCACCATATCGGAGTTGGTAAGACTTCTGCCTTTCAGACACATTTAACTGTTCCAATACCATGGAAGGAATTATCCGTTAACTCAATCCGTACCACATAGCCCACAGCGGTTATATTCGCGTTCATATTGTTAAGCTTATTTTACGAATTCAATATATGCTATATTTTTTTATAAGTACAGATACTGTCATCTCTGTAGAAGAGTAAGAATATTTTTTTCACTTGTTAAGATTGTTTCTGATCCAGATATTGTAATTTTTCTAAAGTGATCGGTTTGACATCCGTCATGTGTCGCTAGGGTTGGCTTGTTTGTAGTTTTAACATATTTGTATTTAGTCATTCAACAATTTTAAGTGGATTCCTCATAATTTATCAGTTATTTATGTCGCTATATTTCTTGGCATCATTTATGTTATCTCGTGTGTCGTAAAATTATATTAAAATTTAAAAAAATTAACGCTAATCTGATATTAGTTTTGGCTTTTTACATTTCAAATCTTTGTCACTACAGCATAAACATGTATTCTTTTTACATTCGTGGTAATCTTTTGATTACATTTGAATTAAATTAGTCTTGTATATAAAGAATGAAATTAAATTTGGGCATTGCGTTACACTGTTTTCATTGCTTAGTGGAGTGAGAATCCTGAATTTAATTTCGAAACAGTAAAAAAATAATTTACTTTTATCAAAATGAGGCATAACATAAAACAGAACTTCAATAAACCACAAGTAATCAACTATTAAATTATTATTACCCTTCAAACATTTTTTAAACCGAAAATAAAAAAAGTAAAAAAAGTCTGGCCTACTTATTAGTCTGAACTACCCTACCTATTTCATAGATGTAAGGGAAAAGGTTAATAATTCAAAAAAAATACTGTAAACAAACCGTTTGAGGATCTCTGATATAGTCAAAAGATGGTAAGGGATGAAAAATTATGATACTTAGACATTTCAGTTGAGAAGTCTTGTACCGACGCTAGAGAAATGACGAAAATTTTATTTTTAGCTTATTTCTTGATGAGGTCGTAAGTCCGCAGCCTGCCACCACAACCTAACTAGAGGCCTACCACCACCTAACTAGAGGCCTACCACCACCTAACTAGAGGCTCTCTGGAGGTAAAGAATAACAACAATCCTGTTACCTTAAGTGAATTAAAAAAAAGAGAAACTTTTTTTTTAATTCCACGCTTTTACGCGATATATCTGACGACTTATTTCCATGCAGTTTTTTTATAGAATTAACCGGTTTTTATACTAAGTGCCTCTTAGTAGATAGATTCGTCAACGTTTTCATAGTCATTTTGCAAATATACGTCAAAATGACCAAACGATGATCACAATTGAAGGAAAATATCGGCCATAATGTAAAAAAAATCGAAAAAGCTTCAGCATGATATCCGAATTGTGTATTTTTTTTAACTATAATATATTTGATTTTACATAAATTTACACTACCTTTTTTGAGTTCAAGTGGTTTTTTGTACTGTTTAATTTTACATAAATTTGTATAGTACATGTTTTTAATTGAATTGAATTTGTTAATTAGATTTTTTAACTGTTTGATTTAACATAAATTTAGAGTACTGAGATAATATCGTTTTAATTAATTATGCTCTACTAAAACGATGTTACGAAATATACTTGATGTATTAAAACCCATTTACTGCGTTCAATGAAAGTTGCGTTTCTTCTTTCTTCGAGGAGCTTTTCCATTTATAGATCGATTCTTCAATTTTTGAAGCTTAATTAGTGGAGACTTTGAATTATCTAGAACTGTATTTTTTTTATATCTATTTTATTATATTGACTCATTTAATTGCATGTCTTTAATTTAGTGGCACAAATCATCCTAGTTTGGATATATAGCCTTTTATATAAAAAAATAAAAAATATATTATCTGAGTTTTGTGTTGATATTAAAACGATATATGTGACTCGATAGGAGTTGGTGTGTAAAAAAATTGATAGGAGTTGGTGTATTTTTTTTCCAACTATATTTGTTTTAGATTTTATCAAAACCAAATAATTTTTAGAAATTGAAAAAAAATATCTTCATGTTTTTGTGTACACATATGTCAATCAAGTGTTTTTTTGTAGATCAAAATAGAGTCATGTACTGTGGAATATAATGTAAATAAAGCATATCAATGAAGGGTTTTCAGAAGTCATGACTTGTAATAATCTAAAGGGGTAAAGTAGAATGTCATGTAATACCTTACTATAGAACTAATACCAACATAGAACCTTTTGTAATTCTACCTTTTTCTTTGTTTCAGGTATGTTTGTGATTACTTCAAGATATATTTAAAGCCTTTTCAATAAGTAAGTAAAAATCTTTAGAATAATGTAATTTTTAAGACGCATCCTAATTTCACTACCATAAACAAGAATATACGAGGCATCGTATAAATAAAATAAAACGCTAAAATATTATTATTTTATATAATATTTTTATTACATTAGAATTCAACTTTGTAATTGATTTTATCAAACACTGTTTATTCGCCTTTATGTAATGGTATAACCCTACCGGTTTCAAGGCTTTCACCTCATCATCAAGAGATCACAAACAAGACTAAATAAATCATCAGGGGAGTACAAAAAAGAGTCCTGTATAAACAGTGTTTGATAAAACCAGTGTTTGAATTGTGGGGTTATACCGTTACATAAAGTGGAATAAACAGTGTTTGATAAAACAAATTCAAATTTCTTTAAACCTCCACAATGTTAATAAATGCCTTAACTATAAACAAATTAAAAATAATTCAATTTATTTATTAGTAATATAGGGTCTTTCAATAGGAACGCTCAAAATTTGTTAGGTTGTAGCGGCCATGTTGTTAAAGCAACATCTATCAAATTTATTGTGAATTGTTTAATAGTGTATGGCAAATTACCATGGAAGGTTATAGCATTGAACAACGTGTGAAAATTATCTAATTTTATTTTCCAAACAAGTGCTCCGTTCGAGAAACGTAGATATATCTTTAAAAAAATCTTTATAACTTTCCCCACCATTTCAAAGTAAGGAATCCTCGGTGGACTAGTGATAAATATGAGTTCTGTTATTCAGGAAGTAAGTTTATATGTGATGGAAAAATGTATTGTGAATTGTTTAATAGTGTATGGCAAATTACCATGGAAGGTTATAGCGTTGAACAACGTGTGCAAATCATCTAATTTTATTTTCCAAATAAGTGCTCCGTTCGAGAAACGTTCCGCGCATTACGTGGTTTTTATCCTCGCCACAACCGTCCTGCCGAGTCGACTATTCGACGTTTGGTGCCCAAATTCGTTAAATAAATAATTAGTCAACATCCGTACGTTACTGAAACGCAAGGTCTGCTGAAAATATCGCTGCTGTGCGTGTACGGGAAAACCCGAGGCAGTCAATTTCTCGTCGTTCACAAGAACTTGGCCTTTCTGCGACTTCAACTTGGCGAATTTTGCGTCGGGACTTGGGTCTGCACCCGTATAAAATCTAACTGACCCATGAACTTAAAGTAAATGACCGTAGACAACGCCGTGTGTTCGCTGATTGGGCTCTGGAGCAGTTGGAAGTTGACCCAAATTTCGCCAAAAAAATCATCTTTAGCGACGAGGCCCATTTTTGGATGAATGGATGTGTGAACAAGCAAAATTGTCAGATTTGGAACGACACCAGTTCACACGAGATACACCAGCACAAAATGCAACCCGAGAAAGTCACTGTTTGGTACGGATTTTGGTCTGTCTGAATCATCGGTCGGTACTTCTTTCAAAACGAAACTGGCATTGCCATAACCGTCAATGGCGAACGCTACATATCGATGATAAGCAACTTATTGTGGCCTAAACTGGATGGTATGGATACCGACGACATGTGGTTTTAACAGGACGGCGCTACGTGCCACACAGCGCATGCCACGATGGACATTCTGCTCGAGCGATTTGAGGGCATGGTTATCTCGCATGGCGGCGACGTGAACTGGCCACCGAGATCGTGCGATTTAACGCCTTTAGACGTCTTTTTTTGGAAGTATCTTAAATTGCAGGTCTATGCGTATAAACCGCAAACAATTGATGCTCTCAAAGTCAACATAACGAACGCCATCCAGCAAATTCAGCCAGATTTATGCGACAAAGTCATCGAACATTGGACCTCCCGAATACGTGCCACCAAGCAAAGCCGCGGTAGACATTTGAACAACGGTATATTTCATACTTAATGCCATAAAATATTATTCTAAAAAAATAAAAAACTGAGTGGATATCTCACACAAAACTTGTTTTATTTACATAAAAAAATTGAGCGTCCTTATTGAAAGACCCTGTAGTTATGTTAATTTATTTCTGAATCAATATCTGAGTCTGATAATATCACGCTGTTTCCCTGCTCGGGTAAGCAAACAGGACATAGCTCCAGACTTTCCTATCTCGACACAAATCCTTATCCTCTTCTACGTCCATGTACTTCCTCACACAACTTTTATGATTTCTTTAACTTTGTAATGTATTACACTTTTGCTGTATACAGTACAACCTGGTGGGATTATTGCCATGTTACAATCTCTTCCAACCAACCAGAAAGATGTTAAAGAAGCCTTAAGTGAAAACAAGATTAGAATCCTTTACATAAAAAAATGGGTTGCATCGGAATTTGGGAGACAGGCGTCTTACCAACTTGGCTATGGAGGTTTATTTCATAGTTTTCCCTTTTTAAAAATATCATTGATTTGATTCAACCATTCTACTCTTGGCCCTCCTCTTCTACGCTTTCCTCTCCCATTTGCAATATATATTTGTTTCGTTAGTATTTTTCCATACATTCATTACGTGCCCTTACTATCTAAAAAAGCTATTTTTCATCTTAATTAACAAATCATTCTTAAGTTCAACTTCATCCCTAATCACATCATTACGTATTGTGTTAAACAATGTAATCCCAAGTATTCTTTCTTTAAAGTGCACCCTGATTCTACACCATTTATTCTGCATTTTCAGTCTTATTCCACGTTTCTATTTCCCTCCCATATATCAAAGATGATACTTAAATACTGTTGTGGACTATCATCCTAACATAATTCGTTACTGTCTAATTCGAGTATAAAGGGTGGCCCAAAAGTCGCAATCTAAAAGTCACCATTTAAAATTCGAATAAATGCAGACTTCTTTTTATGAAGGTATTTGAAAGATAGAGTATACCGTACAAATTATCGAACCATTCAGCAATTAAAAGCCAATATCCGTGAAAATATTGAAGAAATAAGCCAAGAAACATTACGACAGGTCATCGTTCATGCCTTAGAAAAAGCCCGTCAGTGTGGAAAGCCAAATGGTAGTTATTTAAAAGACGTTATTTTTAAACCAAACCAAATTTATTTTTAAGAAGTGCTTTTTTTTGTTTATAAAAGAATAAATGTAAATTATTAAGAACTAAAAAAGTTATTATATTTTAAAATAGTCTAGTGACTTTTGGGCTACCCTGTTATTTTAACACATTGCTATTATCGATTTTTTGACACGTTGTTCAGTCGTAAATTTCTCCATATTTAATTTCCAAGAATTATGCTTTAATAATCTGTAAAAGGTTTTTTTTGTTAATTAATAGTAGAAAGTTAATTAATCAATCGTATAGAATTTTAAATAGTCTAACGATTTTTGTGCCATCCTGTATATGTTTAATGTTCCATTAACTTTGTTTCATATTGCTGCACGCCGTTTGAATTTCTTTGTAACTCTTCTATCATAACAAAAATACTATCTTAATAGCAGAATTATTCACCTTGCTCTAATCTTACATTACTCACCCAGTTACCTTTCCTTCCCCACTTTCTATCACTACTTACTTGACATTGGATTTGGAACATCCATTTTCAGATCTTTTCATTAACATATTTCATGCAATTTACTTACAATACTTTATAAGTCATCCTCATTCTACGCTTTATCTAAATAATCTTCACTATCTTTTTATTTGTCGTTTTCTCAGCCTTAGCCATCGAGAGCTTTAGTGATGCCATATTTTGTAACATAGTGCTACAATTTTCTTTCTGGGATTAGCTCCCAAGCTGTTGATACTTATTCCGCCGATTTCAATGCCGAAGCTTTCTTAATTTTATAGGCGTCAGCGGAAAGTTGTAAGTCAAGATAATACAATGTATGTTTGTTCAACTCTAGGGTGCGGTTTTAGTGTAAAACGAAAGCTGTGTTGTCGTGTAAAAAGTGCGAAAAAATACGAAAAAATTACGAATTTAAGAATCGCATCAATTTTAAGACATGTCCCATTTTATGAGGCATTTTAATGGGTAAAAAGTGAGTCTCATAATAAAAAAAATACGATGACAGCAAATTTTCGTGGGTTTCACATTATCAATGGTAAATGAAAAAAAAAACGTGCATTTTTTTAAATTTTTATAATAGAACAGCGCTTTATAAGCAAATTATTTATTTTTATGATATTTTATATTGATTTTGCGTTAATCAGATATTTCAAAGCTTATTATAAATAAGTTTGACTTTTAAAATTTTCTTTCAAAAGACGTTTTTCTTATGATTGAAACGTAATTAAATAAAGTCTTCAAAACATTTAGACATACAACGTCCATAAATTAAAAAGAAGACAAATCAGACGTGGATTCCAAATACTCTTGGAACACGGAAAACAAGGAAACATCTGTCAGCTGTAGCCCATACTTCTTGGCATCTTTCCATGAATATTCTTGGGTCTTGGGAGATGTCCCATCTTTCAAAATATTAAAATAGAAAGTTAAGTCCAATAGGAGGTACAAGGCGTGATGACAAATGTCAAGAATACCGATATGTTAGAGGTGACAAGGGAAAACTGACATCTACCATAAGTGCTTGGATGAAAGTGGATATTTCGAAGTGTGCAGCGTTACATTTCTAGGTGTATTGTATTACCTCGAAATGCAAAGAACAATTTATATTTCAGTTAAAATTCTACTCAGGAATTTTTTAACATCTAGCTATCCAAACATCTCAGCTTTGATCTCCCCACTCTCCTATGCCCGTTGGCAATACGTATGTTAATTGTAATAACAAAACTAAGAACTTATAGATGTGTTTAACAATTTATTTATTTGATAAATTCTACATATACTGGTTAAGTTCAATTACATACAAAGCTTAAAGAAAATTTTATACAGTTACAAGAAGTAAAAATTAACAAATAAGAAATAATACTTTAGCCGCAACAACTAACTTCAATTACTAAGAAAGCTCTAAATGTTTTATTTTAATTTCTAAAATTTACATATTTGACTCACGACACAACAGTGTCTTTGCCATAAATTTCATCTTAAACAAACATGAAGATACTATAATACTTAAGTAGCAATAATTATATGATAGTTGTTGGAATTAGTTTTTTATTTATCAAGCATGTATATTTAAGTTTGATAAATTTATGTACTTATATTACATAATTTTACCGAAATTTAGTCAAGCAGACTTACGTAACAGTGGAACATATATTTTAGATTTTATAGGGTGAAAAGGTTGTATAATTAAATTGTTCTATCAATACGGTAACTGAAGCTTATTAATAAGAAGGCTAATATAAATCTAACGTGCATTACTATCAGTTTAAAGACATTGTAATTTATTTTATCAAACACTGATAAAATAAATTACAATATCTTTAAACATCCACAACGTTAATACCTTAACTATAAACAATATATTAGTTTAAATATTTTTTTAAATGCAGAAAAGCTTATGATTCTTAAGTTATCAGAAAAATACTACTAAGATTTGTGATTAGTTGATGATGAAGATATAAAAATACGAGGCCCTGTTCAAAGAAGACAGCCCTTGAATCAAAACAAGAACACTTGGCCAGTTAATTCTAATTATTGTCACTCTAAAAATATGTATATTTATTAACATTGATTAATTGTCAGGAACATACAACCATATATATTGTATACATCTTTAGATTAGATGTTGCTCCCGTCAGCAACTTAAGGATATAATTATAGACCCTCACATCCCTCCTCACGCTTGGAAGGTAGTATCCCAACATACTTAGAAGAAACCATGTAGGATTTAGAGAACCGGGTAGAAATCCCACTCACGTAAGTAGATATATCTTTGAAAAAATCTTTAGAACTTTCCCCACCATTTCAAAGTAAGGAATCCTCGGTGGACTAGTGATAAATATGAGTTATGTTATTCAGGAGGTAAGTTTATATGTGATGGAAGAATTAAAAGGGACATTAAAAGAAGGGGAGTGACAGAGAATAAAATAATCGAAACATTTAACATAATAAACAAACAACCGCGCTGTTTCAAAATAAGGAAAAATACAATATACGAGTATAATAGTGTTGGTGGAGACCTTGGCGTATGGGAGGGAAGTTTTATCTAACCAGAATGCCTATTTCGCTCCCATGACAAACAATGGGGTGCCGATTTCCATAAAGGCAAAAGGGGTAAAACATTAAGGCAATCGATCGGAGCGTGTCATTGTAACAGGAGTTTAAATACTTGGGCTTGCAGGAGGAATGACATGTAGCAAAGGTTTGTGTGAACTCCTGAGTGTGGTGAGTTTTTGATGATTATGTGCGGCATATTATGGGATGAACGTTTTAATCTGTCTAGAGCAAGAGTTCCCAAAGTGGTCGATATCGACCCCCTGGAGTCGAAAAATTTTTCTAGGGGTCGATAGTTTCAATAAAAAAATTGGGGGTCGACGACAGCAAAAATAGACCCCTTACTACTGCTATTTGTTTGTTACTTCAAAATATATATAATTCCAATATGTACCTAATTAAGAATGTTTGTCAATATTTGTACTTATTTTGAATTTATTTCGTAAATGTCAAAAAAGTAAAAAAACTCTGCTCGTATTTTTTTGCTTTAATTTTTATCAGCGCAGATTTCAATACAAAATGTTCCACAAGATAATGCCATAATCCGTAGTTCTTTTATCTTTTTCAATTCTTAATTACAAGTGATTTAAATGAAAACTTTGATATTTAGTGAAATGCTTAATAGCGAGTACTGTACAAACTTATTAAAATGAGTAAGTAAAGTAAATGACAGGGGGTCGACGGTTTTAAAAGTTTTTGATAAAGGGGTCTGTGGCCGAAAAAAGCATGGAAACTCTTGGTCAAGAGTATTCCACGATGTATTGTATAATCGAAAATCGGAAAGAAATATCAATTTGTTTTTCATGTAATAATGTCCTCAGTAAGATACAGGAAAAAAACTAAGTTTACTGGGTATATGATAAATAAAAGGCAACAAACCCACATCCATTATAAATGTGTGTCCACATTAGATTTACTAAAGTTTTTTGAAAAATTATGTAATAATAAAAAAAATTCTCACATATAATTAAATAAATGTACGTCTGTGTGGGGTTCGTGGGCTCACGTATGTTATGTGTTTATGGATTTCGTGGGGATGGATAAATTTTGAATGATTTATGTGACCACGCAACTTGCTTTTGTTTGAAGAGATTGCCGCCAGGCAGAAAGCTCGCCAGATTGTATTTGCAATAAAGTGTTAAATAAACAAATACTTTTGGTCTTACTTTAAAGTAATAAATCCTCATAATGTTTTTACATGAAAGTATTAACTAATAAATTCTTGCAATGTTCAAAACCAACATTTTACGAATAAAGATTTTTTAAAAGAACACAAAATGAAGACGTCAGAAATAATAGGATGAATAAAATGAATATAAGTTGAAGAAAGGAGCATTGAGATCGTTAAGGTATGTGAAGAGAATGGTTGATAAATGATCGATCGATTATAATTGCTGGACCTCGTAGTCGAGGATCCTCTCACCATTCCAACGTCAGTCAGTTCAGGGGGAAAATGAAGCTGTGTCATGCAGTTTTTTTAGTGAGTAAGCCGTTGTACACCGGCAAACTCACCGGGCACACCGCTGTACTGGGTCCGATGGCACACCGAAGGGAGACGATCAGAGCACACTGACATTTTTTTCTCTTTTTTAAAGAATAGATATGACCAAAGTCATGAGTATTATTTTACTCCCGATTACTTGGCGGAAAAAATGTCTATGACATCCAAAAGGAGTAACACATCGCGGGGATCTAATCGGTGACCTTCCACAAGGAGTCCAATATATTACCATGTACCGCACGCGGATGACTAAGTGAATATACAAATCAGAAATGCAAGTTGTATGTGGTATAGATGGACTGAAAAACCCTTGCTAGATCAAATCGTTTAGATTTTAAAAGACGTAGGTAAAGTGAAAAACATGAATAGTAAAATCTGGAAAAATGAGATGTATGAATCTGGAAAAGGCAAAAGTTGCGTGTTTAGATACTCGTATAAAAGTGTGAAGATATACTCTCTACGCTTACCATAAAAGGGACACAGCTATACGTGTAGGTAATCAAATACGTTCCTATAAAAATATTGAAAACACTCCCTTATTTTATACTTCATTTTATTAAATTACTACCATTCATTAAATTAAATTTAAATAAACGTGCATTAAAATATATAATTAGAATTTATTTTCAATTTTCCAAGCCTACCACTATTCTAGCGATTATCTGCTTACTACATAAGTGTACTTATACCAAGGCAGAGTAGATGAATCCTTGCCAAAAAAGATGAGCCCGAAGCATCAGCTTCTTGGTCCATCTTCCTTTCATCTCCCAATATGACGAGCATAAATCATACAGCGTCCCGTAATGATCTCTTAAAGCACCTCAAAGGAAGCTTGTTGTTGGTCCAATTGCTTTTTTATCGTTTTATGGCTCATCAATTTCTTATTTGATGATGCCACCGTGATTTATAATCTACTTAAATTGAATATGCGAGATGAAAACGTTAGATGCTGAAGAAAATAATTTCACTTTGAATGATTATTATTGGAAAGTCAATATTTCTTCTTGTTAACGACCTGAGATAAAAGCCCTTTTGAGATAAGATTAAATAATTTTATAAAAGATTTCAGCTTTAACGTTGTGGTACTCCAAATAAGAATGTTAAATGATAAATTAATTTTTCAATCCATTAATTATTATACATAACAGAATATGGAAGAAAGGGATTAGAGATGTATGTAAACTAAAGGCAGATGTGTTATGTAAGATTAAGAAGAGCTGTCTAAGATGGTATGGGCATCAATAACAAATGAATGAAAAAAAGACTAATAAAACAAATACTCGTATATAGTGCAAATGTAAGAGGAATACGTGGTAGAGAAAAATCAATGAAAGTGTGGTTGAATCAAGTAAATTATATTTTGAAAGAAATAAAGTAAAAAAAAAACGTAGAATTTGTATGAGAAGGTGTATGTATAAGGAAGAGGCGAATAATATATGTCAAGATAGGAAAATCTGGCGCTATACCATCTCTGCCTACCCCGACAGAAAAATGGCGTGATGCTATATATGTATGTACTAATTACATTTATATCCGTAACACGTGTTTCTAGCTCCTATTTCGAGGCTCTCTTCAAGTATAATGATTCCGGTTTGTTACGAGAGCAATGCTTAAATTCAACTGCAGTCACGTTTTATCGGAAATGTATCATATGTATGTTATGTTATATGAGGTGCATGGCCACGCGGTAACGCATTACACTTCCGTGCGGAAGGTCGCCAGTTCCAACCCCGAGCTGTGTTTCTCACCTCGAATGACACAGGCATTTTTTTTCCGCTAAGCATTCGGGGATGCAAGGATATCTATGACTTCGGCCATATCTATTCTTTCCAAAAAGGAGAGAAAACATGCTGAGCGTCATCGTTGCCGGGTCTCGTAGTCGAGGATCACCTCGCCACTCCAACGTCAATCTTGAACTGTTCTTCCACATCGATCATGTGATCTTCTAGGTAAAAACAGTCCGATCCTACATCTCTCTATTGTATGTTTCCATATGATTATATTTATTTATTCATTAATCAACTGTAGAATGTACCATCCTGACGTGTAGCTCGTGACTGAGCATCGTGACTTCCATGATAGCCTCCGATGACTCCTCTCCATCTATCTCTGCACTCCGCGGCTCAAAAGGTAGTTGCTAAGGGTAGTCCAGTTGCGTCCCTCACTTGGTCAGTCCAACGCATTGGGATTCTTTCTCTTATGCGTCATCCTTCCACTTCTTCAGCAAACACAAATCTCTCCAAACTACCTCCTTGGTCAGAAGTAATGTGTCCAAAGAATCGGGAGACTCGTCGAAGGCATATTGTTGACAATCTGTCGGTGATTCTCAATTCTTCAAGAATGGAGGCGTTGTTCACCTTGCAGTCTATGGAATTCGTATTATCTTTTTATTTAATATTGTTTGCCAATTAATAAATTTCATTTGATTTGAACTCTTATAATTAAACAGCTAATAAACAATTTGCAAGCCTTTTAACATAAATATCAAGTCTCATAATTTTCCGGAGAATTTCATCTTAAGACTGAGAATCTCATTGAGTAAGCGGAAGTGTGTTGAGATAAGCCATATCCGACCCTTTTTCATTATGGCACACTGCTCGAGTAATCTTCAGAGTCCCCGCATCCTTTTTATGTGTCCTGCCCTTAATATTTTAGTGCCACGAGACTTAAGGTCATAGCACACAGAACAATTTTACATTTATTTATAATTTTTTTGAAAGATGAAATATTGAAAGATATATGACAATTAAGTGTCCTTTATAAACCAAAGTAACATTTACTCGACTATTTCCATGACCTTGTTGATAAGATTACTATCTTCCGATTCGGAGATATGGGTTCGATTTCCGCTGGAACCCAGATTTAAAAGAAAAAGGTTTTCAGTCTGGTTTTCATTTAGGCCTTATAAACATATTTTGATTGATTGGCTGGAAGAGTAATAATTCTACACGATTGTACTGTACACAAAAGAAAGTGTAATACATGATTCGCTCGGGCGCTGCTTTAGCTGGTAAACGTAATTTATTGAATAATAGTGGGTTCGGATCACGTGAAGTGCCCTTGAGAATAATTTGCTGTCTAAATGGTGCCACTTTGAAAAAAAAGAAAATATATCAATATAAAAAAATCAACACAGTTCC
>CATKWJ010000334.1:2500-52500 GCA_949825065.1 Odontocerum albicorne | reverse complement strand
TAACCAACACGTATGTTCCCTAGGAGACTCACTAGATGACTAATCGTCATATAGCGTGGCACGAAGTGTGTAGTGTGGCCATTGCGATAGTATGCGGCGCGTTGGTTCGCTAGGGTATGTCGCCTAGCTCGCAGCGAAGCTCTCACCTGTGTGGCTGAGGTCTAAGTGATAATCACTCTGGAATGTTTTTTAAAAAATCTGAGTTCCAGCGGGATTTGAACCCCCAACCTCCGGTGGGTTGTGTGACAGCCGTTTTACCAACTACGCCACGAAGGTCGCTATATACCTAATACAATATTACTATGTATTTGTAGATCTCATATTTGAATCATACCATTAACACTGTGCTTTATAATTAATTGTCCTGTAGAATGACTTCTGATTCTCGAGTCATTCCCCTCTGAGAACAACACGCGGCTTGCGCTGTATAACACCACACAATGATGCGATGCAATTAGGCTTAATGCTTGTATCTTGTCAGAAATACTTATCAGCCAATGCATGTCCCGATCGGGGCTATCTGATGTGTAAACACTTCCTACAAGCTCCCCTTATACGATACTATGGTACAATTGGATTAGCCATTCATTAAGTGTTGAACATGACTTGTTACAATGTTGATAATACTCTGAGGAAGCGATGCTGATCAAATCATTATTTTTTCTTTATTTTTTCATTCCTGATTATATCCAAAGAATTGGTTATTTTTGTGATTATTTTATTTATGTACATATTATAAGTCGACAATATGGCTTCCACGGGTCCTCCGATCCTTCTTTGGGCATTGTTCGTGGCCAAGGAGACAATTTGGAAGGGGTTGTGGTTACTGGAGGTATGGAAGCACTACGTACAAGAGGAAGAATCACAATACGTAGGACTGACCAAGTAAGAGACGCAACTGGACTACCCATAACAACTATACTTCGAGGCATGGAGTGCAGGGATGAATGTAGAGGAGTCATAAGAGGCTATCATGGAAGTCACGACGCTCAGTCATGAACTACAAACAGTATGATGATGATACATAGATTACACATTAAGCTACAAAAATAGGCTGATTTGATGATGAAGGCTGAGCAGAGTTGATGAAGTATTGAATTTGTACTGTACAAAACAAAAGTAGGCTGAGCAGAGTGCATGAAGTATTGAATTTGTACTGTACTATTCTTATTGCTTTAATGTCAAATTGGTATGGTGAGGTGCAGGCAGCTGATTTGAGACGGGCCCGAATCGGATGATCAACTGTGTATATTGTATTTTTTTTTGTAATCGTTTTGGTTCGTGTACTAACTTACTTATGTATCATGTAGGACCAAATAAACCAGATTTTTAATGAAGATAAAGTGAAAAGTATGAATGATGGAAGATTTTGCGTCACGCGATGTATGAATTCTGGAGTAATCGAAGGTTGTGTGGATCGATAGAAAAGTTTGGAGATCTGTCCTCTCTACCTATACCGTAAGGGACACGGCGTGATGAGGTGTCTTTTTATTTGGGTTTGTGTAATTGTTATAAATTGTTTTTTTTTTTATTTAATTTTAAGATTATTTTGTAAATATTGTGAATGAAGCACATACTAAATATTTTTTTTAAGAAACATCGGACGATGAAAAAAAAAACGAACATTTGTAATCTGAATAGATTTATTGGAAATGCGAACCGTCGATTACAAATACATAACGATGTGAAGCCAGGCGATTCTTTCGCCACGTCGCCTGCAAGATGCCTATTTTTTACGTCACACTCTGTAGAATGAGATCGCCGATTTAGCGGCGATTGGTTCATTGACGACTTCTCCAGAGTCTTCCATATTTGTCGACTGGAGACAAAACGGAGTGGCGCTGATTCCAGTTGACGAGATATATGACTGATTAGAACAAATTTTGGATGCCGTCTGTGGCTCTAGATGACGAAAGGAAAGTGCCTGAACATGGGCATGACACCAACATGAAAATAAATTAAAATAACCGCTTGTACTGAAAGCGAAATGATTTTAGTAACAATGCAATAATCCCTGACATTTTGAATTCAACTGCTTACATTCGAGATCCATGAACTTCAAGTTTACAAATTGCCTAGAGCAAATCCGATAAGAAGTCCTCAGTAATCATTTAAATTTTGCTGCGCAAAGGGTAAGATATTGCATAAATCTTGTGATTGATTGCATGAGCTCAAGCCGATAGCTCAAAGGATCAGTGCTCGAATTTTCTGTTATTATTTCTCAGTTATCTTTGGTTAACTGCATTATTGGTAAAATTTACATTGACCTTTAAATTGTTATCTTGTTCGTGCTTACCTGATGATAAGGTAAAAACCTTGAAACCGGCAGGGTTATACCGTTATATGAAGTGGAATAAACAGTGTCGGACTAAACAAATTACAATGGCCTTAAAATTCATATTATTTTTCATAAACACTGGAATATTTATAAATTTTGAAACAGTATTATACACACAAATATTTATTCGTTATAAATTTTATATAATTGTCGCAATTATGGTATAAAATTTTCAAATAAATATTTAATGTCAAACATAATATTAATCGTCCTTCCGTGGAAGACAAACTGATGAAAACATGACTGGATCAACTCTTATCAGATTTTAAAAGAATGTCAAGGGAGGATCATGAATAATATATTTTATTATACATTGAGCTTTCGGATAGATAAGTGAAAATATGTGTTCTCTTTGCTGACGATGATGATATGGAAAGCAAATTTGATTCCCGTTGGCACCCATTTTTTTTTAAAGAATTCCAATAAGGTATTTTTCTCCTCTTTGACGTCTATTTTTGAAACAAGACTCCCCTGATGATGAGGTGAAAGCCTTGAAACCGGTAGGGTTATACCGTTACATAAAGTGGAATAAACAGTGTTTGATAAAATAAATTACATCGTCTTTAAACCTTCACAATGTTAATGCCTTATCTATAAATAAAATGTTTTTGAATAGTGTGCCACATGGAATACATACAATTAAATAATATAATTAGTCTTCGGGATTAGAAAAAAAAAACAAAATGAGATGTAAAACGAGTCCAGAAGTGAATCCGTAAGGAATCGAACCTATGACACTCGCTTGATTAGCGTGAACACTGTTAGACCACGACTGCCGATTAATACATAGGTCTGTAAATATGAAACCGGACTTTTTTTTAATAGAAAGTACACATTTATTGTATGAAAATGGTAAAAAATATTTCATTCCAAGTATTGCCCATCGCTAGCTACACATTTTTCTCATCTCTGTGGCAATTTGTGGATGCCACGCCAAAAAAACTGTTGCTCTTTTGAGGCAAACCATTCATCGAGCCATTTTCGTACATTTTCGTAAGAAGTGAAGCGCTGCTCAGCAAGTGAGTATCCCATCGATGCAAATAAGTATTAATCGGATGGAGCCAAGTCTGGTGAGTAAGCCGTATGCGAAGATATTTGCTAACTAAACGCCTCATTCGTTTCTTTGATCGGTTTTGCTGTGTGCGATGGTACATTATCATGAAACAAAATCACTTTGTGTTGCCTCTTTTGATATTCTGGTCTTTTTTCACGCAGTGCTTGGTTAAAATCCATCGTTTGTTGTCGGTAGCATTCAGTATAAACGGTTTCGCCAGGTTTTAGTAGCTCATAATAGATAACACCCTTCTGATCCCACCAAACACAGAGCATTGTCTTCCGTCCATAGCGAGTTGGCCTTGCAGGCGATGTCGCTGGTATATCATATATTATCGTTAGTGAGATTGTGACTTCTTTTTATTTCTATATTGGTACCATTTAAAATTAAACCCAAAATTTCAAACACGAAGATATGCGTCTTATCAACTTTGCCACGGAGGTTATCATGAAAATATTGACAAATTATATGTAATATATACTCCAGGTTTTACCACACAGTTTATGTTTCGATATCACACCTTTCTATAGACTACCTTAATGGAAATAATACAATATAAACATAATTATAGTTTTCCTATTGAACAAACTGACCTTCGATTTAATAGTCCCAGGTATTGGACATAATCTATAATGTGGTGCTAGGTGAATGGTCAACTTAGTGTTGAAAGTGCAGAAGCCGCCCGGAGCGGTTCGCCGTACCGCCTTCGCCGCCCACGCGATTCATTAGGCGACACTTGATAGATATTCAGATCCTATCACGACTTCCGTGACTAAGTCATCAAAACGACTGTCTATTACTCGGGAGGGATAAGAGCTTGATTTCCGATGGTAACCAAGAAAAAAAGGACTTCAAAGTTTTTTTACTTAACTATTTAAATATGGTATGTGTGGGGATAGATGTCGTCATCGTTGCTGAATTCCACAGTCGAGGATCTCTTCGCCATTCGAACGTTAAATTGAAAATCGAAGCTGTGCCGTGAATTTTTTTAAGTGAGTGAGCCGTTGCACGCCACCAAACTCACCGGCCACATAGCTGTACTGGATCCGATGGCATACCGAAGTGAGACGATCCGAGCACACCGGCATGTATAGTATATGACCGAAGTTATGGTATCCTTATACCTCCGAATACTATACGGAAAAAAATCTTGTGTCGTTCGAGGGGAGTAGCACAGTGCGGGGCTGGAACCAGCGATTTTCCGCACAGAAGTCCAGTGCTTTATCGCGCAGCCATGCACCTTGAATTGCTGTACAAGTAGTATGCTGATGACATGATAGCGTTAGCGGTAAATGAGGCTGAGTCTGACATGTAAATTATGTGAGAGATGTAAAGAGAAGTATGTTGGGAATGGATGTTGGTAAATTCAAAGTCATGGTGATGAATAGAGTGTGATAGGAAAAGTAAATGCGATATATAGATGAGTAATGAAATATTAGAACAAGTTGAAGAACTCTGTTATTTAACTAAATTCTTTTACGTGATATAATCTTTCGAAAATGACAGTCTACAACAGTATTTAAGTTCCAACTTTGGTGCATGGGAGTAAAACGTGGATGTGGAAAAGTGCTGTGTAGAATGGGTATACTTAGAAGAATACATAGAGGGACAATATACAGGCGGCCCTCGACTTTCGCACATAATTGGTTCCTGAAAATGTGTGCGAATGTTGAATGTTCGAAAGTAGAGGGGTGTAAAAAAAACATCAAAAATTGTGTTTTATAATATGTATTTATCAATAATATATTAAAAATATTTATTTATCAATAATGTATTAAAAATATTTATTTATCAATATACATAATTAAGTTAACGAGGAGTGTTTAAGTGCTTTCAGGTGTTTTCTTTATAAACTTGTCAAAAGTTAGTTGAATACCACCCTTTTTTTTCTTTTCTTGATAAAGAGTTCTATAACATGCTGTGCCCTACGTACTTGAGATATACGTTCTCCATCGGGATCACATTCTTTCATGATAGTAAACAATTGGTCAAGATGCATGAAGGATTCATTCATATTTTTGATTGCCAGTCTTGACGATTTTATCAGCTTCTTCTTCCTCACTTTCATTGTGTATTTCATTTAACTCTTGTTGTTCAATTAAGTATTCATTTGACAGAGGTACTGAGTGAGATTCAATCAACTTATTAACATCTTCGTTGTTGACGTCCAAGTTTAGTTCATTCATTAGGTTAACTATTTCATCTGTGATAGTTTCTTCAGAATTTATAAAATCACTCATCATTTGTAGGCATAATTGTTTCCAGGAACTTTCATTGTTGACTCTTTTATTTCAGCCCACGAGTATCTAATATTGTTTATAGCGTTCCATATATTATAGTTCTGCCAAAAAAGTGGGAGCGACTGCATGAAAGCGAACAATTTTTGTATTATCGACAAAAAACTTTAAATAATAGATTTTTTTTATATGTGCGAAATAGCGAATTGTGCGAAAGTAGAATGTGCGAAAGTCGAGGACCGCCTGTATTACAGCCATATGTAACATGGCAAATGAAGAAGAAGAAAATATACATTATAGCAATGTCTAGATGCGTCTTCAAATGTGTAAAGTGACCAATAACCATGTTACATTAATTGACGTATACTCTGGTGCTTCACGACAGACTCGTATCTTTATGCCCATTCTTCGCGCCTGTCAAACCAATTGGGCACGCGACCTCAGCCTGATTGCGCTTCTGTAGAGATGCACTACTACCCTGCATATCATTCTATCACTAGGCACTTCTAAAATTGTTTTTTTTTTCAACTATTGTATATTACTCATCATCTTGTCGTGTAGCTCATTACTGGCCATCGTGACTCCAATGATGTCCTTTGACGACTTCTCTCTACCCATCCTTGCACTCCGCGGCTCGAAGGGTAGCCCAGTGACGTCTCTCACTTAGTCAGTCCAACGCATTAGGATTTTTTCTCTTGTGCGTCGTCCTTGCACGCCTCCAGTAACTACAAACCTCTCCAAACTATCTCCTTGGCCACGAGCAATATGCCCAAATAATCGGAGGACTCGTCGAAGGCATATTGTTGACAATCTGTCGGTGATTCTCAATTCCTCGGGAATGGAGTCGTTATTTCGCCTTGTTGTATATGGAATTCGTAACATCCATGACATTTAATTTAATTAACGCTAATTTAAGAATTTTAACATAGGATAGCTCGTAAACTTAGAAAGTCATCATACCTTCATTGCCTAAGCGGTAAGATGGCAATTCTCCAGCGTCGATGTTGCAGTTTTGATTTTCGTTGGAAATCAATTTATTTTTCAAAATGTTCCAGTCTAGTTTTCACTTAAGGCCTCTTGAACATATTTTTGGTTTATTAGAAAAGATTATAACATGTCAGTAAATCTGCCAGCTTATACCGTATACAAATAAACTGTAATACAATAAACATACTTCTAAATGTTTGAAGAAGATTGCCGTATGACATTAAACTCGATAGGTTGTATTGTATAAAACGAAAGTGTAATACGAGTATAATACAATGCAATAAAATAACTGTCTAATTGGTTGGAAAAAAATGTCAAATGGTAACAAATACGCCTGGCTGTCCTGTACAACGAAAGTGTTATTTAATACAATACAGAAAGAAACCTTACTGACGAGGATAGAGAAAAAAACAGCTAGTCATTTGAGCATTTTGTATGTATGCCTGAACATAGATAGAAAAGAATTTTTTTTTTGTCCTAGTTTATTCCATAATATATCCAAATTGGTACACGAGTATAAGGTTCCTTTTAACTTTGATCACGTTATTAAAAATAGGAGAGTGCTCAATTAGTTCCACGTAGCGAAACCATCTCAGAATGCTCTGTTTCATCTTTCTCAAACCATCATCTTTAAGTTCACATTCATCTCTAATCACTTCCTTTCAACTTTTATCATACATTGTCACCCATGTATTCTTCTATTCGGCTCTTTTCAGTCTTGTTCCATGTCCACGTTTCACTCTCATACATTAAAGTCGATGCTTAACTACTGTTGAGGGTTTTGGCAGATTTGGATGCTGTCAGATTAGGAAATATACATTTTAGTGGCCAAATGTTATGCATAATGTCTTCTTATAAAGGCTTTTCACATTTCATTCTTCAGAAATTGATTAACTTGGTCGTTCCACGTTTTTTTGTAAGATCTTGACAAATTTTCTGTATCCTCTAACTCGTATTCTTGTAAATCTTTCAGCATTCATTCTTTCTGCGTATCCGACCCTTATTTCCAATGCTTAATGCCTTCTGTAATCATTTTAAGTACTTGATGTTCTTTCGATCCACATTCGATCCCAATGTCTTCATTCTTTGTTCTGATGTACATTTTTTTCTTCTATGTATTCATCTCTCTGTTTGGGGGTGGTAAAGAAAACTCCCAGGGCTGCTTTAGAAGCCTTTATCCTACAATGTCATCAAAATGATAAAATAAAAACAGCACAGTTTCGTATAACCTCAAGAGTGCTTTGATTTTGAATTTTATAAAAGGCAGCTACTAATTAAATTCAGTTAGAATGTTATTTACTCGTATTTTAATCATTATCGATTCATATCGCACCTTTTTGACAGTGAATACATTAGTTCACGTCGATAACCTTCACTACAAAAGGATCATATGATATCCCTTGTTTTGTTAGGAGGCTTGATCGTTACTTGTCAAACTCTTTTTGTTACAAAGTGGTTCAGCCAGAACTCCATGTACGCTCTAGGCAGCCATCAATATTCTGTGGTCACTGTAGTCCGCATGAGCACGCACGTTACGCCAATAAAATAAAATAATTACACCCGTATTCTGCGTCGTCAAACGTCAAAGACCACGACATCAATCAAAAACATCGTTTAGACACATTTTACATAATTATAACTGCCATTTGCACTGTATATTTATTTTCATTCTTTGTATACATGGTTAAACGTGGTACATCTGGTGGGATTTTTGCTAAACAGCAATTTCTTTCGATTGACAGAAACTATGGGATTATATGCAACAGAAGGCTATCAATAAAGCTTAAGAGAAAGATCTACAAGTCAGTGAGTAGGCCTGCCACTCTACATGCAGCCGAGGAAGGCTCTCTAAATATAAGAAGAGGAATAACTACTCCATGTCGCGAAGATGCGTATGCGACGGTGGTCACTGAGCTTCACTAAATTGGATAAGATCCGATATGAACGAATTCGTGGAATAATTCAAGTAGAGCCAATAGCAGATAAAGCAAGGGAAGCACGGCTACGGTGGTATGGGCACGTGTAACGGCGGGATGAAGGGTTTACGTTTAAAATAGTTATGAATTGAGAACTCCCAAATGGACGCAGAGGGAGCCCCAAGAGGAGGTTATATAAGAAAATGGAGGAAGTAATGATGAGACTCGGACTATATCCGAGTGATTGTTAAGATCGAGACAGATGGCTAGGGAGGGGGTCCTAGCAGCCGACCCCCAAATAGATGGGATAAGGCAAGGAGAAAAAAAGAATCAATTTCTTCCAATCAATCAGTGCATCTTGTTTTAATCCATGAAAGATTTTACAAAAAAAAAAATGTGATAAACAAATGAGTAATATTAATCAATAATGCTAAAACTAGAGGAAAGGGGTCCGTGTAAGGATAAAAAAGTGAATCAAAAGAAAGTTAGGCTGAAAGTATATTTATTTATTTAATTTTTATTTAACACTTTTACTGCAAATACAATCTGGCGGGCTTATTGCCAGGCGGCAATATCTTCCAACCAACCAGACAAAAGTAAATTAAGTAAGTTACGTGGTCACATAAATCATTCAAATGACTATCCATCCCCACGAAATCCATAAACATATACGTGAGCACATGCCCACGAACCCCACAAAGACGGACAGTCACCCGAACATTCTTTTTTATATAAAGTGAGATATCATCAATCAAAAGGAAAGGAAGAGATGGTGGAGAGGAAAGGAAAAGATAAATCAGGAATGAAACACGTTATTTTACTGACTAGAAATTAAGAGGTTTTTCAGTCACTTCTTAAAGCATGCCAAGGACGGAGCGAGTCTTATATTGGTTTGTAACCGTTTGGACGGAGCGAGTCTTATATTGTGAGTCTTATGTTGTTCTGAGTGAATATTTTTCTTAGTAATTTGCTTAGTCCAACACTGTTTATTCCACTCAATATAACGGTATAACCCTACCGGTTTCTACGTCTTCATTTCATCATCAGGGAAGCACAAACAAGACTGAATTTTGTTCGCACTGGTACCGACATACATGCTTCTAACGGTAAAAAATCGGGTTGGGAATTTTGGGTGGAGAGAGGTAGGAGACAACTTCAGCAAGCAGCGGTGAGATCTTGGGAATATATGTGTTTGTCAGATGTTCATCCTAATGCATTGCCTTGGATATTTCTAGGACCTCTAATCCGTCCAATTTATTTCCGTTTGTGTTTCTCTGATGATGAGATGAAAATATTGAAACCGGTAGGGTTATACCGTTATATAAAGTGAAATAAACAGTGTTTGATAAAAATAAACTACAATGTCTTTAAACCTCCACAACGTTAATGCCTTAACTATAAATAACATAATATTTTTCAATTCTCTCTTAAACGTAAATAAGAATTATGCATTCATTTGCATGCCATTTTTTTCTTAAACATATTACTTCTACTCTGTAATATCAGTAGAACAATATCATCGTTACATTTCCCTTTTATGGTGGATAATAATTATCTATCTTTATTCGTCCTTTTCAAGTGTCATTATTAAGGACTTTATCAACCCATGAGACTCTCAGCATTCTTCAACATTACATTTCAAAAGTTTCTTATTTCTTCATGAGTAAGTGTCTATGCTCCAACACCTCAAAAAAAATTAATAATATGTAGCAACGCAAAATTCGAATGCATAAGTCAATATTGAAATCCTTGTTGCAGATGTACCATATACTGTTCGGTTTAAGTATTGTATATTTAAGCATCCCATTAACAAATTTAAAATAAAACATAAAAAAAGGTTTTTACGTCAAGCAAATTCATGAAACAACTTTATTTATTTATTCACTCAAAACTAAAGAAACAATAGTTCAGTATTATCTTAAATTCCATCAGATATAGATATACACACAACATAATAGATAGTGAGTTAGGAGAGAGTAGTGTATTGTCCTGTGAGAGGATGCGCCGTGAATCACTAGCTCGCCGGATATCAAACCCCGGGCCTGACCACGGACACTCGCGCTGCATGCAAATCTCTGCATTATACTGTTCATTCACTTTCGTCAGTCGTTCGTTTGTCCAAACTAGCGATCTGATCATGTACATACGTAGAACGCACATGAACTTCAATATTCGCAAATCACATATTAGTTACTCTTCTTCGACGCATTTTTATATCAATTGACTTCTTCGTTTAGTTCTTCTCTGTACGAGGCAGCACACCTGTCCAGAAATAATGAGACTGGTGCGTGCAGTCAAGAGACTTACGACCATCAGATATGAGGACGGTGGCAAAGATAGAGACTCTTTTTTCGTTTCGAAAATCTTTGTATTATTTTATATTACATTTTCATCGTATACAGTGCAACCTGGGGGGGCTTGTCACTATGTGACAATCTCTTTTAAATGAATAAGAAATATGTAAAAGAGGCCTTAAGGGATACATAACTGGACTCCTTTATTTCTGGGTTCCAACGGGAATCGAGCCCGTTGCCCCGGGGTACATAAACAGACATTTTACCAACAAGGTCACTGAGGTTGTAGAAAGTCACCAATGGGATATAGATCATCAGATATATCCTTGCATTTTAAGCGGCATTCCAGGCATGTGATGTCCTTTGGAGAATTCATACACTGCTATATATGGGATTTTATCACTGCCCATCCTATCCATATGGTAACGCCAATTTGACTTTTTTTCTGCTCCATCTGATTATGTAACCTATGTTGCAAATCTGTTGGATTTCAGCGTTTCTAATATACCATTAACACGTTCACTGCGTCGAACACGGCTCCCGTGTCCATACAAAATAGCCTTGAATGTTTAGTGCACTCATAAACGTCTCCCGATAAGGATTCGTTGCCGGTTTCATGTGTTTTGAAGACACGAAGGAATACACTTGTATATGATGTTTCAATAGAAAGTAGAATTTGATTTTTAACAAAGTTATGGGTTTTCAAAAATTCGCGAATTTTCAGCATCTCTGGATGACATTTTATACGCAGTGAACGTGTTAAGAGCTTTTTCTGCTTGATAGAAATCATAGTCCTTCTGACGTCATGATACACAAACCCCGTCATCAAATTAACTAAACAATGAGGTTTTGTTTTATTCAACCAATTCAAATTATTATTGATGACATCAAAATTGATTGTCAGACTTCAAAACTGATGAATAGATTATTTCTGACTGATTATAATAATTGTAAATATCCATTTGATTCTTACTGAGGTTTATTTATAACTGAGTATTAACTTAGATTTTTACTTGATTTATATTTAATTCTGATTGAGTAAACGTTTAATTCATATCTCTGAATGCGATACTTTTCAAATATTCAAAATACTTTTTTTCTACAATACAATATATGCAGTAATTCCTGATTACACCTTAAAATTGAATGAAAAAAATCTAGAAATAAGATAAATATGTGCACTACAGAAATCAAATCATCAGTTTCTGGATCCTCATAATATACTTATTTAAAATAAGCCCTTATTTATATTATTTAATACTTATTGTAAAAACAATCAGGCGGGCTTATTGCTTATTGCAACCTCAAATAAATAAATAATAAATATATGTTTATTGACAGCAACATAGTATGTACAAAATATAATTGAATAACACTTCTAAAACACATAAATTGGAGATAATACATTAAATACAGAAGCTATCAAAAGGTGGACTGGCTGGACTCATCTAATAACATCCCCTCGGCCAAGATACACCCCACCAGTATAGGGCGAACCCAGCCAAGGGGACACCAGATGTTTTTCAGCCCACACCCTTAAACACGCAGAACAAGAAGATAAAAAAAACACAAAAATAAATAGATGACAAAAAAAATACATTCAAGAGAGAAGACATTAAAAAGGTCCGGGCTCATCCCAAAAACATTCCGGCAACCCTTCTCACCAGCAAAAGCTACCCATATATCTTCAGCTGCCCAACAACTGCCCGTACGCCGGTAAAAAAATAATATACTACCAATCTGGCATTAGTTTATAACTGTATTAGATAATGAGAGCAATTCCGAAACCGGTTGACCAATAATATAAACCATTAGTGGAAAAAATAGTCTTATCGTATTCATATTAAATGCGGCACATTTCTTTCTTCTGCCTTACATTGCGTTGGTCATCAAATTATAATGGCCTATTGTCATGGAGTTGTAATGTGTTTGCAGCTATCTTATTTAGGATTCTAACGACGATTCTTGACGACCTTTGTGGCCTAATTGATAGGAAGTTGACTTCCGATAGGGGGCTTCGGGATCGATTCCCGATAGTACTAAAAAAAATAGTCTCAGTTTGGTAGAAGGGTTCGTTTGATATCAATACTCGCGCACGCTAGACTTGAAAATAGTGCGTTTGTGTTTGTCTTTTAACTTGGAGGGTAGTATTGCTAATAAGTGCGATGATGGACCACGAGTACAGTGCCTACTTCAGTGGTCCTTAACCTGAAGACTCGATGAATGGGCTCGAAGACAATGTTGTCTCTCAGCCACGCTCTTCAATATGTCTGAATTACCAGTTTAGACACATTGAAGAGTGTCATAGTTTTCTTTCTAAATACATGACATAACGTATGTTATATTCCCAGAATCTCGCCGCTGCTCGCTGAACTAGTCACCTGCCTCCCTACCTACACTCACAGTCCCCAACCCGAATGTTTATCGTCAGAAGCGTGTATGTCGATACCAGTTCGAACAGAATTCACTTCATTATCAAGGAAGCACATACAAGACTGAATTTTGTTCGAACTGGTACCGACATACATGCTTCTAACGATAAAAATTTAAAACGATAAAAAAGGATTGTGGGTGGAGGGAAGCAGGAGACAACTTCAGCAAGCTGCGGTGAGATTTTGGGAATATATGCTTTTGCCAGACGTACATCTCAATGCATTGACTTGGATATTTATAAGGCTTCTAATCCGTCCAATTTATTTCTGTTTGTCTTGTTTGTGTTTCCCTGATGATGGTGTGAAAACCTTGAAACCGGTAGGTCTATACCGTTACATAAAGTGGAATAAACCGTGTTTTATAAAACAAAGTACAATGTTTTTAAACCTCCAATGTTAATCTCTTAACTACGAGTATAAATAATAAAAGAAATTACAATATTTCCTTGTACTTTTGCAGGAATAAAACAGCATACCAAGAAAGTTAAATTCTTTGCCTTTTAAATCAACACATTTCGTCATGCTCTCAAAACATTTCCACCGATAACATTATCGATCTTTCGTATTCATCGTTTTTAGGTCACATATCGCTTTCACAAGATACATACAGCATCGCTACGCTATGCTATGCGTTGCGAAGGTTTAAGAGGTGACACAAATTGGCGCCAAACCCGTAAAGGATAACAGGTGACAGTGTGCGGCTTGCGGCGCCTACAAAGACAATGCGAGTGTACTTTTCATTGCTCACACCTCGGGCAGTGTTCACACTCTCTCCGTCATCAGGTGTACCTGCAAGCTTGGCCAAATCAATTTTATTAAAGCTTGTTTAATATCTTTCTGGGAAGTATTACTACGTGGCAATAAACATGCTATGTTATACTGTAAATATTTGTCATCAGACTTCTCTATGCGTATGAAGTGTGGGTTTCCTGAAAGAGAGACATTTGGATTCTGGAATGTTCCACAGCATTTTCTTCGTAGCATCCTTCGAATCCGGTGCAGGGGTCATGATGGATAGAAAAGCAATTCCTCGTGATATTCCAACCAGGAGTTACGAGTTCGATTCCCGTTTAAACCTAATTCCAGTCTGGTTTTCAATTATTTCAATTTCAATTCATCTTTAAATTTTTCTGGTTAGTTGAAAAATATTACCACGTGACAATTCCCCTGTCAGGTTGTGTTGTAAACAACGAAAGAATAACACTAAATTACTTAATAAATTGACGACGATAACACTTTTTAGAAATCAGCATGTATGGTATTTATGTAATAAAAGAGATTCGACGAATGCAATGTAAATGTAATAAAAGAGATTCGACGAATGCAATGTAAATGTAATAAAAGAGATTCGACGAATGCAATGTAAATGTAATAAAATAAATTCGACGAATGCAATGTAAATGTAATAAAAGAGATTCGACGAATGAAATGTAAATGTAAGATACGGTAAAAAAAATAACTAACAATTTTAAAAATAAATTTACGAAACAATGACAAACGACACACCGGAGGTATTTAAATGTTACCAGTACAAATAAATATGTTTCAGAATTTAAAAAAATACTTTTTTTTTTCATTTGAAATTCGATAGATTTGACCAAGTTTAATTTCCACTTACTCTCGGTTCGTGTAAGCGATATGCTTGGCAATAATAATAGTCATTACCTCATACTCGGGCTGGTCTGCCGTGCGCCATACCTCTCTGGTGTTAAGTACGTGTACACAGCTCAGTCCTCTTTGGTCAATGGCGACTCTAATTGCATAATAAAACTATTGCCATATTTAGCAGGAAATCTACAAAGTATTCAATCCTTCGCAAATCGACTAAGACCTGCATCTCAAATCAAATGTTGATACTATAGTTCAGAAAATGTAGGATGAGTCCTGTGACAGCTCACAAATTTGCCCCAATACAACCTTGTAACGATATTCAGTAATTTTAATTATTTTATCAGCTTTAATATAAGCCTCAATTCTAATAAATAGCAAGTTATTTAGGTTAATACATTACATAAGGTTGTATTGGGGCAAATTTGTGAGCTGTCAAAGGACTCATCCTAGAATTTCCGAACTATAGTTGATATTTAACATAGTTATAGGTAAATAAACAGTTGGATGCTTTAAGAAGCGACTGAAAAAACCCTTAATTTCTAGTCAGTAATAAAACGTTTTTCATTCCTGATTTTATTCCCTTCCTCTCCACCATCCCTTCCTTTTCTTTTGATTGGTGATATCTCACTTTATATGAAAAGGAATGTTCGGGTAATGGTCCGTCTTTATGGGGCTTGTGGGTATATTCTCACGTATAGTATGTGTTCATGGATTTCGTGGGAATGTTAAGTTATTTGAATGTTTTTTTGCGAGCATGTAATACCTTGTACCTTCATTTACTTTCGTCTGGTTGGTTGGAAGAGACTTTTTTCTGGTTGGTTGAAAGCCTGGCAATAATCTCACTAGATTTTATTTGCAATAAAAGTGTTAAATAAATAAATAAAGACGTAAACGCAAATTATTTTCTTTGTTTCATCGTTGAAAGGGTGTTCGACAAGGTACAACATGATAAAGACATGAAAGTACTAAAATTTACTGGATAACAAGATAAAGATGTTCGAATAATTACTACAACGCCCTGGCAATAAAAAGCAAACATAAGAATAGTATAATAATAAAAAGAGAATTTATATAGTGCTATTTAAATAGCAAACTCTCCTCCAGGATGCTTCAACTCGAGATTCGAGCACCCTGTTATTAACATATTAAAAATATAACAAAATCAATTTATATAAGTTTAGTGTACCATAAGCATAGTGGCTGTGCTTATTAGATCAGATACGTCCTCGAATCTGGATATGTTCAGAAAAAACATATTTGGAAGAAACCCTTAGAAAGGTTTGTGGATCTTCCGCAATATGCTTTATATGTAATGTAGTTTATGTTACAAAATGATATATTTCAGAAACTTTATGTATGTTACTTGGTTCATCATGATCCTGTCATATAGCTTATGACTGAGCATCAAGACTTCCATGATAGCCCTTGATGACTTTTCTCCATCCATCCCTGCACTCCTTAGTTGTTAAGGGTAATTCTGTTGCGTCTCTAATTTAGTCAGTGCAATCCATTCTGTTGTGAGCTCATGGCTGAGCATCGTGACTTATATGATAACCTCTGACAATTACTCTCCATCCATTCCTGCACTCCGCGACTCGAAGGGCGGTTGCTAAGGGTAGTCCAGTTGCCTCTCTCACTTGTTCAGTACAACGCATAGTGATTCTTCCTCTTGTGCGTCATCCTTCCACGTTTCCAGTAATCACAAACCTTTCCAAACTGTCTCCTTAGCTATGAACAATGGGCCCAAAAAATCAGAGGACTCGTTGTAGGCATATTGTCGACAATCTGTCGATGACTCTTGCTTCTTTGAGAACGAAGGCAATAATTCGCCTTCCCATCCACGGAATACATAATATCTTTCTTTAGCACCACATTTCAAATGCATCTATTGTACGTCTCACTCACTTGCTCTCAGAGTCCACGTCTCCGCACTATACATATGTTATGTGTATAGTGAAGACAATAGATTTGACTAGACGTATTTTCGTCATGATGATGATGATTCTGCTTTCCATATGTTTTTCTTGGTTACAAACAAGCAAAAGTGCAAACGTTAGTAATCTCTAAGAACACCATCGTTATTTACTGTATGAAGTTGTCGTGAGGAAATGATTATCAGGTCTACCTACACACAGAAACACGGTGAAACTAATTGGGTTACAACTATTTTATGTAGGTCATCAAGAATTATTTCTTACTAATTACACTATTTGTTTCAATACCATTTGTCTTCAGATTACATGTCGTATGGTTTACTGAAAAGTATGTACAGTACCCGGCGGTAAGTATTGTAATACACACCGGGCTTAAGAAAGAGACTGGTCATAATCGGCTAACTTCGGCTTTGTAGAGCGTCGTCTCTGTCGCACGATGCGCTAACAGTCTCGCGGCGGAACATGTGTATGAATGACAGAGACGACGCTCTACAAAGCCGAAATTAGCCTATTATGCCCGACAGTCTCTTTCTTAAGCCCGATATGTATTACTTACCGCCGGGTACTATACCCTGCGATCCCGTTCAATGGTTTGACCACTGTTGATGGTACCTTCAAAGAGAGAAAGCTAAACTACCTCAGACATACTTATATACAACGTGAAATCAATGAAGCAGGGGAAGATAGGGGAAAGAACAGGTCCAGAAAGACGAATACATTGGTTTCGAAACTTAAGCTAAGTTTAATTACTCTTCCATCGAACCCTAAAAAGTGCAGTGGATTAAAATAAATTTATTATATTAATTTCCAACAATCAGTTCTTATATGGTACTTTATTAGAATACGTAGTAACCTAAAAGAACTCTAGACTTTTTCAAATAACCAGATTCAAAAATATACTGAAAGCTTTGAAATTATCCTATTGATAAAAATATACTGAAAGCTTTGAAATTATCCTCTTGATAAAAATATACTGAAAGCTTTGAAATTATTCTCTTGATAAAAATATACTGAAAGCTTTGAAATTATCCTCTTGATAAAACAATACTGAAAGCTTTGAAATTATCCTCTTGATAAAAATATACTGAAAGCTTTGAAATTATCCTCTTGATAAAAATATACTGAAAGCTTTGAAATTATCCTCTTGATAAAAAAAAAACGTCATATTATTCAGCGAACCAGCTCATTCCTTGACTAATATCCGCTTGCTCGAGGAGGCGGATGTTAAAATAATGTTTTGTGGTTCAACACATCCAATCATATTGACAGGACAAAGTACTTTAAAACTCTGTTGTAATTTTTTTAATTAGCTGTCTTATGATCTTCATCTTATTCTTTATACTCTTTACCGAGCAGTCGTGATCATTCGACTAGATTCAGTAAGGCTAAGGCCATTCAGTAAGGCTAAGACCACATCAAAGTGCTTCGCTAGGTGCTACGTGACTAAAAGACTATGTGATTTCATGCTTGGCCACACCAAAGTACTTTGCACAAATTCATTTGACATTTGGGAGCGGTTGAGACAACAAACGATGCCACTCTCAAAACTAACCAATTTCATTACAATATACCATCTTTATTTACTCCTGTGCAACTTCATTGCAAAGTGATTTTACTAGAGGTACATTTTTGTATAATTTGCTCGATGGGGTCCACAAAGGCTCTCTTTTATACACAGTTGTTATTAAAACTTCCGCCTTCTTGTAAAATCACTTGGTGACACAATAAAATTAAACAACACGTTTGTTCGCTAGAAGACTCTCTAGGTGACTAACCGTCCTGTAACGTGGTGCGAAGCGTGCAGTGTGGCCATTGCGATAGTATGCAGTGCGTTGGTTTGCTAGGATATGTCACCTAGCTCGCAGCGTAGCTCTAAGCACTAAGCGAAGTTCCTGCCTGTGTGGCCGAGGCCTAACACTCTTGGAGTGAGAGCTAGTTGCATTTCTTACCAGATCTATCTATTGCGTTGGTCATATGCCTTTTGATCGGGACCTTTCTAGATACCAGATCTATATATTGCGTTCGTCATATGCCTTGTGATCGGGACCTTTCTATATACCAGATCTATCTATTGCGTTGGTCATATGCCTTGTGATCGGGACCTTTCTATATACCAGATCTATCTATTGCGTTCGTCATATGCCTTGTGATCGGGACCTTTCTATATACCAGATCTATCTATTGCGTTGGTCATATGCCTTGTGATCGGGACCTTTCTATATACCAGATCTATCTATTGCGTTGGTCATATGCCTTGTGATCGGGACCTTTCTATATACCAGATCTATCTATTGCGTTCGTCATATGCCTTGTGATCGGGACCTTTCTATATACAAGATCTATCTATTGAGTTGGTCATATGCCTTGTGGTCGGGACTTTTCTATGTACCGTTTTAATAATTAAATAAAAAAACACTACAAATATAGGTGGTCTAAGGTCTTTTGAAGTGTTGTACCTCAGGGTTTGACTTATACTGCCGATGTTGCAAAAAACGTTACAGTTTTCATCTTCAGGGTTTATTTGTAGGCAACTTCACCAGCGAAGAATGGGTTGAAGAACAATGTTTGACAGAATAACGAATGAGGACGTTAAGAAAAAATCCGGATTGAATAAAGAGCATCGCTTATAATGAAAAAAAGAGTGTTGAGAAGGTTCGGTCATGTATAAAGAATGAAGGATGAAATATTGATAAAAATAATCTATACAAGTAGTACAGGAGGTGCGAGATGTTAGAAAATACCTAGATGAAATATAGAACGACGGAATGTATCAAAAGTGTAAAAAGTGAGTATCCACGATGAGGTGTATAGAGGGACAAAAACGAAATATGTGTGACAGTATAAAATTAAGTGCAGACTTGTTCTCTCTCAGTTTCACAATATGAATATGACAAAATGATGATGATATTTTGACAGCTTAACTTACGAGTGATATGGTGTCATGATTGTAGGAAACTGATAATTAAAACGTTGTCAAAAGCAATTCGACGTAATGAATGGAGTCAACATCCAAGATAACAGGTTTCCTCACCACTTTGCTGGCGCATCAATATTCCTCCTGTTAATTTCACTAATAAAGAAATGACCTCATCGCATCGGCGCTATCTTCCATCACGCCGGCCGTGCGTAATGTTATATTATTTGGAGAATAAAGCCGTAAGACAACAACCAACCGCAAAGGATGTGAGTGCATAAATGTCTTCAAATGTATGAGTCTATCTCAGACTTGTATATTAAATATGATAGCATGGATTCAAGGAATCTTCACGAAGACTCAGTAATCAGACGAAGTACATAACTTGATCTTATCTTTGTAGAAATCCACATTAGAATATTTAATAATAAATTACTTTGTATGAGGTGCATGGCTGCGCGTTAACGTTCTGCATTTTCATGCGAAAGGTCGCCAGTTCGAACTCCTCTCTATTACTCGCCTTGAATGACACAGGCAATTTTTCCGCTTAGTATTCGGGGGTATGATGATATATTTAACATACTTATTTGAGGAGATGCACTTAAGAGCGCAAAAGAGTTTATCTATGTTGGATGCAAGATCACATGGGATGGCCGTACAAAAAGAGAAGTTGACAGTCGCATCCACCAAGCATAACTCGCCTTTAATAAGAAATCAAAGATTTTCGAATCCAACAGCATGAAACTAAGGCTCTGCAAGCAATTGGTCAAAACATATGTGTGGAGTATTTTGATGTTAGGCGAAAGGGATCGAAAAAGATTGGAGGTCTTCGAGATGTGGACCTATAGACGAATCTTAAGGATTTCCTGGAGATACCACATTACAAATGACGAGGTTCTCAGCAGGATTGAAGAAACCAGGCACCTGTCAAACACCATATCGGAAAGGCATGCAGAATGGATGGGTCATATGCTGCGACATGAAAATCTCCTGCAGAATATACTGGAGGGAATGATTGAGGGATCGATTGGCAGAGGGCGTCCTCGCCGGGAGTATCTGGAGCAAATATGCCACGATATGGATTGCACCTCCTATACAGAGCTCAAGAGGATCGCTAAAGACCGAGCGGAGTGGAAGAGAAGATGCAGAGCTTTACTGCTAACCAATCCCCAGGATTGAAACTGAAGAAGAAAGAATTATGTAATATATAATTTTGGTCAAAATAAAATTATGATAGGCTATCCACTCAAACTGGGATGATTTGTACCACCAAATTAAACCCATTATGCAATTATATGAGTCAACATAATATGACTAATTAAAAAAAATACAAATCTAGATAATTTAAAGTTTCAACTGATAAAGGTAAAGTGATAATCTCTTTCGACCAACTAGAAAGGTGTTAAAGAAGCCTTAAGTTATTTTAAATAATTTGGGTTCCAATGTGAATCGAACAGTCTACCTAGAAGACAAGCTGGACTAAAAGACAAGCTGTTTACCAACTAGGCTACAAAGTTTGTTAACTCAAAGAAGAACAATCGCGACTTTTATTACTTGTTGCCTATATTTTTTAATTTTTATTTGTAAATGACGGTCAAGTGTGACATCACTCCAGTTGATTGAATAAACATCTGCAAAATGTTAAATCCAACCTTCAGAACCGGTTCACCTCTACAGCTTCTCGCGGGTCCACACTTCACTTACCAAATCCGGTGCCCACTCGAATATTGAGAAGACACACACCAAATACTCGTACATAAACCGACACCTTCTGTGACACTATCATGTGTACTACCAAAAAATTGTGTATCCGTAGAAATTTACTTTTGCATCTACCTACACATATACTCGCTTTATTATTAGTATCACTAAGTTCAGCTCAGAGTTTAGGAAGATGATTAGCATAAGCTGCAGAACTGCATGAGCTGCAGAACAGGATGGATGAGTGCTGAGAATATTATATTTATTGTGGCGAACAAAATTATGATGGCGATGAAACTTAACTTAGGGCAATAATTGATTAATGACATATCCCAAGTGTTATAAATTGATTTGTGGCAACAACTGTACATAGCAAGGCAATGGAATCCATTGATGTTAATTCAATAAGATAATTGCTAACGGATGCCTTTTTATCGGTCTCGTCTGTCATATTTTACAAGACAAGCAATCGTCAAAGCTTTTACAAGGCAATCTTGAACAAGTATTTTTATATAATGTTATATTTCGAATCATCCATGTCGTTGTACAAAATACTGACTGTATAATCGTTGTCAAAACTACATTAAATCCTGTAAATATTAACAAAAAGAAAACCAAACTATGGAACGTTTACAACCTTCGTGACTAAGTAAACAAGACGTCTATCTTCCAGTCCGAGGTTTGCGGGTTCGATTCCTGCTAGAACCCAGATTATATTAAAAAGGATTCCAGCGTGGTTTTCACTTCTAACGCCTTTCTAGTTAGCATGAAGAGATTGCCACGTATCAATAGGTCCGCCAAGTTTTACTGTAAGTGTACTAAATTATGGTACATGGATGACCACCGTGGCCTAGTAGATAAAACGCTTGCTTTACAGCCCAGTGGTTGCAGGTTCGAATCACGTTGGGGCCCACATAAAAAAAATACTAATATTATTTTTACTTAGTACCTCTTTAACGTGTTTCTGGTTAGTTTGAAGATATTGGCACACAGCAATAAGTCCGCTAGCTCGTAATATATTCAATGAAAGTGTAATTCAATAATACGAGGCGTATCCAGAAATGAAGTGTACTGAGGCTCTCACGACCGGATGGATTTTATTTTTCGACATGTTGGCTACACTTCCGTGTAGCCTGACCCTTCCCCTCCACAACGAGACCGGTTCGAGGTCAGTACGTTGAGAAGTGTCGACGCGACAACACGTTTCGTGAAATATGTAAATCCAATCTCCCGCCAAGTGCGAAATACGGGGCGTCATCCGTTATCTCGTTTGGAAGGGAAAACCTCCGGTTGAGGTTTATAATGAGGGGAAAACTGCATATGGTGATAAAGCTATGAATCGTACGAGTGTGTACAAGTGGTGTCGCGAGTTTAAAAACGGTCGTACGTCTGTGCATGATGATCAGAGGAGCGGAATACCTTCAATTATGACTGACGAAATTGTTTTGGGACTGTCAAGGCATAATTTTAATTGAATATATGCCTCAAGGGGAGACCATCAACTCTGCAAGATACTGTGAGACCCTAAAAAAAATGCGGAGGGCGATCCAGAACGAGAGGAGAGGCATGCTGACAAAATGAGTCTGCCTGCTGCACGACAATGCCAGACCACACACGGTCAACGCCACGAAGGAACTGCTCGCCTCGTTTAAATGGGATGTCCTGAACCATCCCGCGCATTCCCCTGACCTAGCACCTTCAGATTACTATCTCTTTACCTCCCTGAAGCTGCACATGGGTGGAAAAAGGTTTTCAACCGACGAGGAGGTAAAGGAGGAGATAAAGGAGGAGGTGGAGAAGTGGACGGAGGGGTTGGCGGGAAACTACTTCGAGGAAGGCATCAAAAAGTTGATACCCCGCTTCACCACCTGCATTGAGAGGAATGGCGACTATGTCGAAAAATATCTTACATATGTACTACGGTAACCACGTAATTTTTTTGTTTAAATAAAAAAAATTGTAACCTTCAAAAATTCAGTACACTTACTTTCTGGACTTACCTAGTACAATGGGGAAAAACATGTTAACGTGGAATTGAACGTGCTAATGTCAAATTCTCTTCTACGAGATGAAAAATGTTGATGTAATTTCCTTTTTGATTAAACTCGTTAAAAAATATTTATCCGTTTCCACAAAAAAACGCATGAGTTTTATTTGCTTGATTCAACTGTGTGTTGGGTTGCACTTTTGCGGTGAAAGTATTGTGGCTACGCAATGATCTCACCAAGCTCCGAGTGATGCAAATAATTCGGCGAATTCGCGAAAAGAAAGTGTTCTCATACCCGGAATAGTATTTTAGTTAAGGGAATTACATGACATAGAGACATATCGAATCCGGTTATTAAACACGCGAGAACACGCGAAAGAAATATTTTTAAATCGAAAGTTTCCTTCCATGGTTTCAAGTTGATAACTCAATATATAGTAATAGTTTCTTTCCATGGTTTCAAGTTGATAATTAAATGCATAGTAATAGTTTCCTTCCATGGTTTCAAGTTGATAACTCAATGTATAGTAACAGTATTTCATTGTCATTATTTACTTCTTTTTAATCTTTATATTTTAACAATTTGTGGACTTGCATAAGACATCTCACTAATTGTCTGTTCATCTGATTTGTGAATCACAGCCCTGGGGGCTTACGAGAGTAAGACCGACCTACCTTCCCATTATAAGCACAGGCTTCCGAAGCATCATCTGTTGCCTGACTAGTCCACCTACAGTATTGACCAAGGTCTAAGTGGATGTGATGAAATGCAAGTACGTGTGAAATAATCAGGCACTTGTCCTTAACAACCTCTGTGATGAGGGGTTGCTGCGCTCTCTCACTTATCGTCTTATTTTCAGGATCCGTCCAAGACCCTTTCAAAACAGCAAACATCTATTTTGGAAGCTCAATAGTGGGATAGAGGGAAAAGTCTTTATAATAAGAGCTTATGCATGACGAGGTGTATGAGCGTGTCTGAAACGTAAGATGTGTGCCAGAATAGAATGAAGTGGAGGTCTGTTTTCTCTGCTTACACCAGTAGGGACATGATAATCTAACTGACATTTGAAACATATTTGTGTCATAATTTACTGGTTGATTGAAAATCTTCTAGGCCATGCCTGGCCAACCCATATCGCCTCCTGGGCCGTATTGACGATTTAAAATGTTCCAAGGGTCGCACATACGAGTACATAAATAACAATAATTACAAATTTTGTTCCAATACTCTTTTTCGAAGTTTGGCTTTACAATGAAATTCGTCTTATTCATTTTTTTTATAAGTGATTGATTTGGATGCTGAGGTACACAGAAAGTGTAAATCTGAAAACAAAAACGATACTTCAACTAGATATGAAGAGAAAACATGTATTGAACCAACAACAAAATGTATTTGTATGTTAATATAATTACTTAGAATTCTAAGTTATTAATTCGTAAATATATTTGTATGGAAATAAAAAAACCTAATTCGTTATATATGACCGCGAGCCGCACATAAGGGCGCCGCAGGCCGCATGTGGCCCGCGGGCTGGGGGCTGGGGGCTGGCCAGTCCTGCTCTAGGCAGTAAATTCGTTTGAATTTAAATGTGATAAATGTTACGTCTATTATTAAGACCTCTTCTCTAACACTTAAGGAGGGACTACCCGATAAAAAATGTGGGATAGAGCCATTGGTAAAATCCATACTATTGGCAATAAAGTTTCGGAAAAATCTCGTCTCGACTCGTTCTATTATCAGGGAGTTCTGGTTTTCTCCCGGGTTCCTTATGATTGAGTACAAAATTAATATTGTATATATTTAAAGAGATCGAGTCTCGGAAGCCTTACATAATGTTCTCAAGAAATCCGTACGTGTAATTCGATCTTTTTAATATTTAATATTGGTATTCTTTAGGCAAGTCTTTAACCCGTCAGCAGGAGCGATTCGTGTTTTCCCCTTGTCCTGTCACCGCGGCTGCTCCTTGGAAGCGGATCGTGTTACCAAAGTTAAATGCATTAAAAGGCGCATTACTTAGAGTTGTAAGTCTTCGTTTAATCTTTCGCAATGTTATTTGATGCGTTTTATATTGAAAGTAAATATTATTCATAATACTAGTAGATGCTAACTAAAATAAATAAATAAATACAGGTTTATTGATAGCAACATAGTATGTACATAATACATTTAGACACATTTCAAGAATACATTAAAAAGAGAATACATTAAAAAACCGAAGCTATCAAAAGGTCTGGGCTCATCTAATAAGATCCCCCCGGCCAAGATACACCCCACCAATATAGGGCAAGCCCAGTCACGGGGACACCAGATGTTTTTCAGCCCACACCCTTGAACACGTAGAACAAGAAGATAAAAAAAAACACAGAAAATAAATAGATGACAAAAAAAAAATACATTCAAGAAAGAAGACATTAAAAGGCCCAGGCTAATCCCACAAACATTCCCCCGGCCGAGATACACCCCACCAATGTAGGGTGAGCCCGACCGCAAGGGCATCGGGGGGCTTCCATCCCACACCCCGCATATCTAGATTAAATAATAAATAAAAAAACAAAAACGTATGGCAGTAAACAAAATGAAAAGTAAACCCACATATACCACCTCAGGTTAACTGTCAGCAAGAACGAAAAAAAGAAAAGCCTCAAAGGAGTGCAAATTTTACAAAATAACAAATGGGAAATGAAATAGTTGAAACAACATTAAAATAGTTAGGCAGTAATACATTGAAATAGTTAAGCAGTTTTAGTTCGTTCGTCACTGATGCTAACTAAAATGACTATGTTCGTCACTGATGCTAACTAAAATGACTATGTTCGTCACTGATGCTAACTAAAATGACTATATTCGTCACTAATGCTAACTAAAATGACTATGTTCGTCACTGATGCTAACTAAAATGACTATATTCGTCACTGATGCTAACTAAAATGACTATGTTCGTCACTGATGCTAACTAAAATGACTATATTCGTCACTGATGCTAACTAAAATGACTATGTTCGTCACTGATGCTAACTAAAATGACTATATTCGTCACTGATGCTAACTAAAATTACTATGTTCGTCACTGATGCTAACTAAAATGACTATGTTCGTCACTGATGCTAACTAAAATGACTATATTCGTCACTGATGCTAACTAAAATGACTATGTTCGTCACTGATGCTAACTAAAATGACTATATTCGTCACTAATGCTAACTAAAATGACTATGTTCGTCACTGATGCTAACTAAAATGACTATATTCGTCACTGATGCTAACTAAAATGACTATGTTCGTCACTGATGCTAACTAAAATGACTTTGCTCGTACACTGATGCTAACTAAAATGACTTTGCTCGTACACTGACGCTAACTAACATAACGTGTATACGAGTACGTGGTGAGTTAACTGCTTTGCAATACTTTTATTTTATTCGTATTAAATAACTTTTTTTATAATCAAAATGACGTAACAATGTTTATTTTCTTTTGGTAAAAACATCAAATAAAAAATAACGTTTGATTGAAAGAACTTGCGAATATGTCGATAAAATTTTATACAGTGTGCAATAATTTTGAACAGTGAAAGGTTCTTTAAGATTCTTACAAAATAACTTGACAAACTCAATACAATACAACTTTTTAGAAATCGGGTACTCATAAAAGATAAATTTCAGTAGATAACAAACATCCTACTCTCACGATGCTATCTCCAAATCTGGAAGTTAGTCAAGATCTTTGCAGGGCCAGCTCTAGAACACTTCTAGAACAGCTCTCGAACAGCTGTTCAGAACCAGAAGAATTCACAAGCTGAAGAGAATATGGATAGTTTACCATAAATACCTCGATATTGGCAATACCCAATATTCTCGTAACATATTATATATTCGTTGTAACTCAAACGTAATTATGGTTGGGATTAGTGAGGAAGTATAGGGCACTTAACTTATTAACTAACCAAAATGGATCATGCCCTAATACTGTAGGTTCAAACTCGTGGTTAAATTCACACGCTTCAAATGTCACAATAGACTCAAGGTTGTTATATAACTAGGGCTAGAAGTTTTGCTGGTGCGTTTGAATTGACAACGGAAATATACTATTTAATAAATAAATATAGGTTTATTAATAGCAACATAGTATGTACATACGTCAGCAGCGGCGGCTGGTCTAGAGGTGCGTTGGTGCGCAAACATGACTTCCAAAAATGGAAAATATTTTTATAATTAAATATGTATAAGATTACTGACAAATAGTACGAGTATTTTTATTTAAGTGATAAGTGAATTTTTTTTTAAATAAAATTAAAAAAATATAACTTTCAAATTGACCGGCCAAGTTTGCCAATACTACCGGAGCGATCTCCAATACGCACCGGACGGAAACGCAATTTCATATAGGGCAGACAGAGATGTACAGTATACCGTAAGACAGCGATATTTCATATTCGCTCAGCGTCTCGAGGTGCGTTGTGGCTCAGCGCACCAACGCACTTCGAGACCAGCCACCGCTGCATATGTGTATATACACATACATATACACTGAAATTGCATATATACTTCAAGATAATGCCGAGGAAATATTGTACATTTAAAAGAAAAGTCTTGATTCTTTTAGTAACATCCCGCCAGTCGAAATACACTCCCACCAATAGAGGACGAGCCCGGTCGCGAGGACATCAGACGTTTTTCAACGCTCACCCATATTTTATTACATTTATCATAAGTTGTATGCAGTACAATCTATCGGGTTTATTGCCACGTGACTATTTCTTTCGACCAACCAAAAATATGTTAAACAAGACTTGAGCGAAAACCAGATTGAAACACTTTTTGAAAATCTGGCTACCAACGAAAATAAAATCCGCTATCTCCAGGGCTAGAAGACTGATGTCATACCAATTAGGCCACGTAGGTCGTTGGAGGCATAGTTAGTATGGTGAATTAAATATGTTATTTTGAATGCAACAACCCAACTTTATATTAAAGGTTATACATGAAATTTGTCACTAAGAAGGAATAGCATACAGTCACAGGCCTTGCCCAGTAAAGTGATTTTTTTTATATTCATAAAATGGTTAATGATGAAAGCCAAAAATGCAATTACCAGAAAGTCGTTATAATTTATGAAACTTGTGCGAGAAAAATTAATGTTCAGATTTTTAAAGCTTTAAATTATAAACCTTGAAAAATTTGACTATCTAGTGGAAAAAGAAACGCCAAATTCATAGGACGTGGCATTTAGTAAATAAAATCAGTCAGTCTGTCAAAGACAGTAAAATTATCTATAATCTCATCATCCAAACCACACTTATCATATACTTAATTGTTATATACATGGTTTGACTTATATGCTTAAAAAATAACATATTTATTAAGCTCGTGCGATGCCAACGTATGAACTTCATAACTTATGACGCGTTATAAGTATATTTACTGTGCTGTTATTTACATCTCCCTTCTCCATTGACGTCAAACCTTATGTCCGTCGTCGCTAATATTATTGTCATATTCAGGCGTATCACCACCGAAGAAGGAATCTTTTGGGGCAAATTTTTTTTTTTTTTTTCCTCTTTGTCTCGTAATAAATAAAGAATATTTCGTTCTTCTAGTGTAGATTACACTGGATGGGAACTTATTCTGCCCCCATAACATCATGTGTGGTGTTTTAAATAATATTGAACTGAACTTAGGGACAATTAAATAAATATTTCATAAAATAACTGGCCGCACTCATCATTGAGTAGGCCGTGTAAATCTGTATATATTACACAACGGAGAAGTATTTCCAGTGAGGCATTTATTTCTGAATATCAAACAATGTCTCTGTTTGAATAAGGTATCACTACAAAGAAGGTAAAGTCGTTTGCTTTCTTTATAAAACTGTATCCGACATCAAATCGCTCAACACGAAGATGCGTACAAATAGAGTTGAGCAAAGCCAAAGACATCAGTGGGATTGCGATGGAGTTCTTCATTAATCAAGTTGTGTCTGACACCAGCTGTCATTGCTAGCAGGAAGTTGTATTGTACAATGCAGGGGATCCCCCTGTGCTATAGTTGTTGGTGTGAGGTGCCTCAAGCTTTAGATCGATAACTGTGGATGTCAAATAACGGGTTTCGATTCTGGATTTCACAATCGCAGCGTTGAATTTGTTGTACTCGCCTGATCACGGGTGTCGTGTTTAATTTCTAGCAAGCGGATTACAAATGGATTATTGGAACCAGTTGTTCGAGGTTTCCCGTATGTCAGTGAATCGAAAAAAAAGTGGTGTAAGGAATAAATACTTTAGATGTCTTGATTTTCATTCTTGTTTTTTTTTTTTCATATAGTTCATGATTTTTATTTCATGTAGTACATTTTACAGAAGCGACTGAAAAACTTTTAATTTCTAATCAGTAAAATAACGCGTTTCATTCCCAATTTTTCCTTTCCTCTCCCCCATCCCTTCCTTTTCTTTTGATTGATGATGTCTAACTTTATGTTATATGAAAAATAATGTTCGGATGATTGTACGTCTTTGTGGGCATATGCTCACGTATGTGTTTATGGATTTCGTGGGGATGGATAGTCACTTGAATTATTTATGCAACCATCTAACTTGCTTCATTTACTTTTGTCTGGTTGGTTGGAAGAGATTGCCGCCTGGCAATAAGCCCGCCAGATTGTATTTGCAATAAAAATGTTAAATAAAAAATTAATTAATTAATACATGTATTATCACGCCATTTCTCTGTCGGGGTAGGAAGAGAGGACAGTGCGTCATATTTTCCTGCAGCCATGTAACTTCCTTCATTTACTTTTGTCTGGTTGGCTGGAAGAGATTTCCGCCTGGCAATAAGCCCGCCAGATTGTATTTGCAATAAAAATGTTAAATAAAAAATTAATTAATTAATAAATGTATTATCACGCCATTTCTCTGTCGGGGTAGGAAGAGAGGACAGTGCGTCATATTTTCCTGCAGCCATGTAACTTCCTTCATTTACTTTTGTCTGGTTGGCTGGAAGAGATTTCCGCCTGGCAATAAGCCCGCCAGATTGTATTTGCAATAAAAATGTTAAATTAAAAATTTATAAATTAATACATGTTTTATCACGCCATTTCTCTGTCGGGGTAGGAAGAGAGGACAGTGCGTCATATTTTCCTATCGCAACACACATCCTTAAAGTAAGAACTATGAATAACAGATAATTTTGCATAACGAGACGTATGAATTTAGAGGAAGCGAAAGTTGTATGCTTAGATAGAAAAGTTTGTAGATATGTTCTATCTGCCTATTCCATAAGGGGAAGGCGTGATGACATGTTTGTAATATGATTAGAAGTGAAAGATGTGTGTCAGGATAGAATGAAGTAGAGATCCATTCTCGCTGCCTTCCCCAATAAGGGCATGGAGTAAAAGTGATGATAATGATCTTTATTAAGAACTAAAAGTAACATTTTTTAACAATGTGGCAATCAAACTCATGTTTACAGTATATAATTACATCGAATATAATGACTGAATATGTAGAATTTACAAGTATAAGACAGGGGTCGGCAAACTTTTTTCGCTAAGGGCCAGATCCTAAATTTTTTTGACTCGACGGGCCAAGAAGCAAACTCGAGGATATTTATATAAGTAATTCTACTTATATAGCAAAAAAACAGGTTTTACGTATGGTACATTTATTAATTGAGGTATTATAGAAACAGGCAAAATTTTCGTCTTATTGAACAACAAATGTAACCTAATAATAATAAGCTCTACTAATAAGATTAATGTAATTGTTTTTTCTGAGATAATATTTCATCAGACTGGAGTTCGAAGCATCCAAATTAATTGCAAATGGGCATCAGTTAATGCCGACCTGTATTGCGATTTTACGTACTTCATTTTTTAAAATGTCTTTTTACATAGTCTAGTCTTTTTACATTTTTGAAAACGTCTTTTTACATAGTCTAGTATTTTTACATTTTTGAAAATGTATTTTTACAAAATGTCTTTTTACTGCCAGATATACTCGTACCATAAATCTCTGAGCATATGATTTTAATTTGACCATATTTGTCACCTGGAAGACATTTATAGAATTCTGTTAGATTATTTACATGAAATTTGCCGTTTAGCATATCATCACTTTGCAGATTAATCACTTACAATTGAAGGTTATATTATACATATACAATTTAACTAAAACAATTTAACAAAAGGAACACATAAAACATAAAAAATATTAAAAATGAGATTGTTTATTATAAGCTCGCAGGTCGCATTAAAATTGGTATCGGACCGGATTTGGCCCGCGGGCTGTAGTTTGCCTACCTCTGGTATAAGAGATATCTCTCTTGGGAAGAATAAATCGTGGTTTTCCCTTTTTTTTACCTTTCAACATCTGTCCGTACCCTTTTTGACCTCACGTAAGAGATACAGACCTCTACATTCCCACCTGCAATTTATTTCTTTGGGTCTTGGGAGGAGTATGAACTGCTGCTCTCCCTATGATTAAACAAGCAATTCATTTGCTTTCGTCTCGCACTTATCTCGAATACCACGACTACCTTCCTTCATTTTGGACAATTGCACTTGAATAACATCTTATTCTCGTATTACGATGTCGTAGTAAAGTAAATGTAATTGCAAGATACTATATTTTATCTTCACCGACCTCCGTGACCTAGATGTTCGACACATGTTTTCTACCCCAGGGGTTTCAGATACAATTCCCGACGGTACTCAAAAATAATAAAAAGGATACAATTTATTTAAATATTTCAGACGTCACTTTGTGGAAATCCACAGATAATGAAATAAAAATGAACCACTTGCCTTTGTCTTCTTCCTCTGTATAGTTCAGTATATCACTAATCACATTTAACACACTGTATTCTCCACTTGCGTTTATTTTCTTCCACTGTATAGTTTAGTATATCACTAAGCACATTTAACACATTGTGTTCTCCACTCAAGTTTGTTTTTTTCCACTGCATAGTTTAGTATATCAGTAAGCACATTTAACACACTGTGTTCTCCACTTGCGTTTGTTTTCTTCCACTGTATAGTTTAGTATATCACTAAGCACATTTAACACACTACGTTCCCCATTTCCGTATGGTTTCTTCCACTGTATACTTAAATATATCACTAAGCACATTTAAAACACTGTGTTTTCCACTTGCGTTTGTCTTCTTCCACTGTATAGTTTAGTATATCAGTAAGCACATTTAACACAATGTGTTCTCCACTTGCGTTTGTTTTCTTCCACTGTATAGTTTAGTATATCACTAAGCACATTTAACAGACTACGTTCCCCATTTCCGTATGGTTTCTTCCACTGTATACTTAAGTATATCACTAAGCACATTTAACACACTGTGTTTTCCACTTGCGTTTGTCTTCTTCCACTGTATAGTTTAATATATCAGTAAGCACATTTAATACACTGTGTTCTCCACTTGCGTTTGTTTTCTTCCACTGTATAGTTTAGTATATCATTAAGCGCATTTAACACACTGTGTTTTCCACTCGCGTTTGTCTTCTTCCACTGTATAGTTTAGTATATCAGTAAGCACATTTAACACACTGTGTTTTCCACTTGCGTTTGTCTTCTTCCACTGTATAGTTTAGTATATCAGTAAGCACATTTAACACACTGTGTTCTCCACTTGCGTTTGTTTTCTTCCACTGTATAGTTTAGTATGTCACTAAGCACATTTAACACACTGTGTTCTCCACTTGCGTTTGTTTTCTTCCACTGTATAGTTTAGTATATCGGTAAGCACATTTAACACACTGTGTTCCCCCCTTTCGTTTGTTTTCTTCCACTGTATAGTTTAGTATATCAGTAAGCACATTTAACACAATGTGTTCTCCACTTGCGTTTGTTTTCTTCCACTGTATAGTTTAGCATATCACTAAGCACATTTAACACACTGTGTTCTCATTAAAGGGTTCAACGACAATGTTGTCTACAGGACATGCTCTTCGAAATGTCTGAGTTCCCAATAAAGATGTTCTGTGAAGTTAGCATATGAATCAGTGAATGGTAAAAAACCCGCTAATTTGTATTGTATAACATCGAAAGTACAATAACAATATATTTTTCTTTGAATATACTATATAATATTATATTTATATTCTAAGTGGTCAGTATCGAAATCTGCTAAGGTGATAGTCTACAACGGCATTTTAGTAGTAACTTTGCTGAATGGGAGTGAAGCGTGGATATTCATGGAATACATGGAGGGACAATGTATGACAGAATACGGGATGAAGTGATAAAGGATGAATGTGAACTTAAGGCTGATGTGTTAAGTAAGATGAAGAAAACTTCACTGGGATGGTTTGGGCATGTGGAACGAATGAATGAAGAAAGGGTAACAAAACAGATATATGGTGCAAGTGTGAGTAGAAGGCGGGAGAGAGAAAGAACGCAGAAGTATGGTTAGATAAAGTGAATTATATTTTTAAAGAAAGAAACGTAAAAAGTCAGAGAAACCATAGTAGTTGTATGAGGAGATGTATGGATGTAGAAGAGGCGTAGGATGTGTGTTGAGATAGAAAAGTTTGGCACTCGGCGTGATGGTAATCATCCATAAATATTTTAAAGATTCCTTAAGCGAAAATCAAACTGGAGCCTTTTTGAAAAAAAATGCGACAGAGATGACGCTCTACAAAGCCGAATTTAGCCGATTATGGCCGACTACCTATTTCTTAAGCCCGATGTGTATTTCTTACCGCCGGGTACTGTAATGTTTTTATCAAATATAAGTGGAAAGTTATCCTCGAGTTATATAAATATTCTAATGTGATAAAAATAACAACGTTTATTTTTATTTCTTATCATGGTTGCCATAAGTTAGTTTTGCGATATAACAATGTTCACGTTGGACGCCAATAGATTAACGAATCTTGCTGAAACGAGCGTGACTAAACGGAAGCTATATTATTAAAAAAAAGTGGTAGCGAGCTATGATAAAGTGGTGAGAATGACAAGCTGTGATAATGTGAGAGTATAGTGGGGACTACAATATTCTGTATCAGTGTGACTGTGACTGACCTTAGGCACGAGAGACTGTTATCATATTAGCTATTATCGGTACTGTCGTGTTTCACCAGCAGTGGTGGGAACTTATTTTTGTCTAAATAAAATGTATACATTTAACATGACAGTATACATAATAATATGATTATTTATATAGTGCCCGATAGAAAGCCGACTCTCCTCAAGGGCGCTCTAAAGCTACGGTTTCCTAAGAAAGCGGTGCAGTTATGTAGCAGCCGTAACATGACATGATGCGGCGGACGTAAAAAAACGGCCGTAAGAACGGCAACCAGAGATGTAAACTTAAAAAAATACGGAAACGGCCAGTGAGTGAATTGCAGGGGAGAATGGACGATCTAGACATAGAATTATTAGTATATTTGGAAGACGAGGAGTCATCGGAAGACGAAAACTGTCGTTTGGAGGAGAATGAGATATTTAGAAATCGTGCTACAGAGGGTGCATTTTAAATTTTAGTTATTATTCCACATATTTTGTTTTAACTGGGCTTTTCTATAGTCTTTGCTTTTCACATTATATGAAGCTTCATTATTTCTTACTAAATCAATCAATATTTCGTCATCTTCGCTGGGCCAAATTACATTTGCAGTGTTTGCACTCATTTTTTATTTTAACATGATCACCGCTACACGGGAAAAATGTTTCACGATTGTTAGTTCCGCTATGGCGGCCATCGTACAAATGGCGGCACCGCTATTTTACGTTACGCTCACAACCAACGCTCTCTAGGAAACCAACGCCATTTGGTTTGCAAAGACAACGTTTTAATGACGTCATCCACCGCTACATTATGGCTGCTAGATAACAGCACCGCTTTCTTAGGAAACCGTAACTTAACTCGGGATTCGACCTCGCGTATTAATGACAGATTAAAATTGTGACAAAATAAATATTTACAAATTGAGTGTAAATACAGGAAGATTGTGGCTGCAGCAATTAGATTAGGCACTTTCCTGCATTTGCATATGTTTTGAAATATATATTTGATAAAAAAACCGCAGAAAACTCACCAAGAGAAGATGAACTACAAAGAAACCTTTGTAGATCTTTCGAAATATACTTTAGGTGTAGTGTAATTTATATGTGTTGTATTCCTTTATATAATAATCACCTCCCACAAAGGGATGTTTTCAAGTATAGACCCATATCACGTATAGATCATTCCTCGCTATGGGGTCAACAACGGCATAAACCCTTTTATAATACTATACCCTATATGGAACAATCAGTTTAGTTGATGAAGAAGAAGTCGACCTCATAATCCAATTCCTCTCTGAAGAAATATGTATATACCATACATATAATAATGAAAAAACAAGACAGATAAAATCTGTCAACTGTTACTAAAGAAAATTGAGATCTCAGGACTAATGTATTTATTTACCATCTTCGTTTCTAGGCCTCGATATCGAGGAAGTCCTCGCCATTTCAGCAGTATTAAATAACTTCTCCCCGTCTTATATGAGACTTATTTTACACATATGTCACGCTCATGTATTCGCTAAGTCGTTTGATAACGTTACGTATGCTTTTAACTCTCAGATAGTTCCACTCTCGTCTGGTAGCTGCAGCATTATCAGTCAGATACCAAACACCTCTCCAACCCTCATAATCCAGAGTTGCCTTATTTCAATCCTCAGACACCGCATACTCGTATAAGTACAATCGTACATCGCGGTAGCTGACTGGAATGTGGACATATTTAGTTTAACACTGCAACAGTGGAAGAGGATGGTAGCTGAATTGTCTGAGGAATGAGCATTTTATGTCTTTCATATATTGTATACCATATAATTATTAATATTTTCACTGACCTGCTGACATGACGAAACTGTGCATGAGATTAAACACTGACAATTGGGATTTCAAATCTTTGGTATCATTTGTAAATTATACGTTTTGCATATATTTTTTAATTAATTGCTTATAAGTGTTCTATTAAGTAAAACTAAAATAAAACAATTCGTACAATAATCACTGTACGAGAACATTGCTTGTCTAGTAACTTTTTAGAGCTCAACATTTTTTACGAAATTCATAACATTACTTCTAGCATTATAATTTTAAAATTGAAAAAAATTTACACAAAAAGACTATAGATTTAAATATTTATTTTCTAGCATCTAACGAGGGTATAAGTTATTTTGTAACTTCTCAAATAAATATATCCCAGCAATGTAAGAACGCGTCACAATCATAATTCGTTTAAATGGGCGGTCACGGTAATAATAAGGTATACGAGCATTTGTGAAAATTTTATGATGGTTTTTTTATTCGAATTGTATTAATTCAATATATTTCCATTAAAAAAAGCATCTACTTTTATTACTATTTTACTAACAAAACCATTAGAGGTTGTCCCAAAAAAATGTATATTAACTTTGAATGATTATAAATTCAGTATTAAACTCCAAATTAAAAAAACCAAAGACGAAAACAAAATATTATCACAAGTGTCTAAATTGATTACCGTGCTGGTCCGTGCACTGCTGACAACGTGGAGTTGCAAATATGACGAATATAGTATTTGGGCGCATTCTCTTTCAATAGTTGCTATCATTAATTGAAACTTGTGCCATAAACTTTGTCTTTGATGAGTCCATGTACAAAAAAATCTATTGGCGTGAGAACTGGGATGCACAGGGGGTATTCAATACTACGAGTATATCGACGTCCTTTTAAGAATTAATATTATGGATACGCCTATGTCAGTCAATACATTTTATAGTTTTGGGTCAGTTAGATATGTCTTATTAAATTACTATATTATGTCAAATATATTATGAGGCGGCATTATTGACACTTTCTTTATGTCAACGCACTTTGCAGTATTTCCTCTTCATTTCTACTAAGGGCTATTACAATTATTATTTATTTCGAGAGGTTACTGACTTGAGATTGGACATACATACGTGTACTATCACACTTTGTTATTTCTGTGGCAGGCAGAAACAATGGATTCAATAATCGTCGTTGCTTTGCCTCAAAATCGAGGATTCCCTCGCCATTCCAACGTCAATTCAGTTGGAAAGCGAAGCCATGCCGTGGAGTTAATTCTTTTTTGAGTGAGTGATCCGTTGCACACCAGCAAACTCAACGGCCACAACGCCGTACTGGATCCAATGAGATAGTGAAGTAAGAAGATCGAAGCACACCGGTATATATTTTTTTAAAGAATACATATGACCGAAGTTATAAATATCGTTATACCCCCGAATACTAGGCAGTAAAATGCTTTTGTCATTCGAGGCAACCTTCCACACGGAAGTTCAATGCGTTACCGCTCGACCATGCACTTCAAGCAGACCCTCCTATGATGTAATTGGGTATATAACCTGTATTGAAATTCAAATTAAATGAAATGTATAATAGCTGCATAATTTTTCTCTCAAACTCAGTCAAGACTGAACCTGTGTTGTAACGAAGAAGTATGGATGCAAACTTAAATCAGGTCATAAATATGATCTGAACCAGTTTTAAATGGATACCAATTCAACGTCTACAAATCTTTTAAATCGATATTTAGTATGATGGATGTCTTAATTCCCCAATTGTCCACGCACGTCTCTCTGCCAGAAGCGGTCGTTTCCATCTATAGGTATGCTAATTGTTAACGAGTGGATCCAATGATTTCTGATCGCTGGATCTATAATATTATTAAGCTATCGATCAAAGAAGTTACCGTTGAGGATTCTTGAGGAAGTAGCTCCGCCTTCTTGGACCTAAGCTCCAAATATTAATATCATAACATTAAACTTGATGCTGAACATTGATATATCATCGACAGGGATGGATAGAAGCTATATCTCAGTAGTTATTTCTAGAATCATCATCAATAGTTTATATCTGGTTTTATAATGTTTGATTGAGTTAGAATTGGTATAATAAAAATAACTGTTTGGAAGAGATGGATGCTGGAAGAGAAATGTGTGTCTAAGATTTATTTTCAACCTACGAAAGTACGATCATATAACTTCATACCAGAAGGCATTGAACTGGTTGAATGTTAGAAATAGATGCCAAATTCACATACTGTCTCTATTGTATAATATCCTTAACTCTTATCTCGCCGAAAATTTTCAGCGTCTTTCCAATCATGGATTAGCGCTACGCTCAAACAGATATTGTTTATTGGCCTTTCCAGTTCATCGCTCTTCTTTCTTTACGGTCCATGCAGTGAGACTCTGGAATCAGTTACAAACCAATATAAGATTCGCTCCGTCCTTGGCATGCTTTAAGAAGCGACTGAAAAAACTCTTAATTTCTAGTCAGTAAAATAACGTGTTTCATTCCTGATTTTTCTTTTCCTTTCCTCTCCACCATCCTTTCCTTTCCTTTTGATTGATGATATCTCACTTTATATGAAAAATAATGTTCGGGTGATTGTCCGTCTTTTTGAGATTCGTGGGCCTGTTCTCGCGTATATGTTTATGGATTTCGTGGGGATGGATAGTAATTTGAATGATTTATGCGACCACGTAACTTGCTTCATTTACTTTTGTCTGGTTGGTTGGAAGAGATTGCCACCTGGCAATAAGCCCGCCAGATTGTATTGCAATAAAAGTGTTAAATAAATAAATAAATGCTTTGAGTAAAATTTATGAAGGGATCTGGAAAAAGTTTGGTCATATCGATAGCAAAGTTCGAATATATAAGATCTCTGTCAGGTCGATCATGACCCGTAATTTTTAAACCAGGGCCTACACAACTTGAACAAAGTGCCTTCTTCGGACATTTGAGGGGAGATTATTGAGAACTATCGTAGGAAATCTCTCAGAGATAGATAGGGTCAGAAATTCTCACATTCGACAGATCTGCAAAGCAGAGGATATTGCGAGATAGAGCAAGAAGTGAAGGTGGTACTGGCGTGACCATGTGTGTAAGATGGACATAAACAGGATTCCATACACAGCGGCACACGACTTTTCCGTTGGACATGTATGTCAGGAAGGCCGCTTAAAAGGTGAAAAGACAGCAAGTGCTATGCCTCCCAAGAACGATTTTCGCAACATAACAGATCCAACATCTACTTCAAGAAGAAGAGAGATTGAATTACGAAAAACTTACGAAACTAATATAATAATGGTATATGGAATGAATAGAGAACGAGAAAAAGATAGGCCTAGAAAAAAGTGGTAGAAGATAGTTGGAGAAATTTTAACTGAGGAAAAGGTAAGAAGTATGATAATCAGGATAACGTATATGATGAGATGTATGGGATGAAATGAGAGATGTGTACATGGATAGAACGGTAAGGAGGTCTGTTCTCTCTACTTACCCTAAAAGGGGCATCAATTGATGGTATCTATGTACGTATGTATGTATTACCAATGATTTATATTTCGAGTATTCAGTATCCTGCTTGGCCGAATAACAAATGCACGCCGAGTGATTGTATTGATATACATACTCGTATATACCTGTCCTCAGTAAGATACAGGCAAAAGCCTAGTTTACTGGAAAAACGGCAAATTACAGGCAACAAACCCAGATCCATAAACATTGTGTGCAAATTAAATTACCTGTTGTTTTTTTTGTGTGTTAATAAAATTTCTTATCATATGTAAATAAATAAATTGCCATTTCCCTGTTCGGGTAAGTAGAAAGTAGAGAGCGCCGACTTTCCTATCGCGATATACATTTTCGCTTCTTCTACATACATACACCTTTCTTCTACAACTCCTACGATTTCTCTGACTTATTACATTTCTTTCTTTCAAAATATTATTCACTTGATTCAACCAAACTTTCATGTGGTCTTCATTCATAGTACTGTCCAAAGATATGTGGACATTGATAAGCATTATGTACCCAACTCAGACATTTTCTGTTCTGAGATAATTGAGGAAACATCAAATAGCTTAGTATGGACTTTTATGGGGCGATTTTGTTAAACGGGGTTTAAATATGGTATACCCATTTAACTGGTTTGATATTTAGGCACATTTAGATTGAAATTTGCGTATTTAATATTTCAAAATAAACCAATATAATCTATATACTCGTATTTTGAAATGTGTTTCCTTTATGCATATACTCGTATATAAACCACGGGTACAATTACTTATCAAAACTGCTATGTATAGAGTGTTGAAAGCAATGTACTATGTGAGTTGGAATGTTCCCTTAAGCTGCAAGAGAATTCATTCCACATGACAATCATTCTTGCTTGTGCTCCCCTGAAGATGAGGTGAAAGCCTTGAAACCGGTAGGGTTATACCGTTACAGAAAGTGGAATAAACAGTGTTTGGTAAAATACAAGAATTCATTCTGTTGTTGACAGCCCAACTGCAGAACACTTTTGCTGTGTATAATAGAAATTTCTCTCAATCGACCAGAAATACATTACATAAGCATTTAGTGAAAATCTCACTGAAGTATATTTTTTAAATAAATTAATTTTCAACTAGGGAAAAAATTGGTTTCAAAGGAAACGAACTCGTGACCCTCGGGTTAAAAGACAGGCAGGCGTCTTAGCAACTAACTCACGGGTTCTTTTATCTATAACATATACTCGTATACGTCAATTTGGGGACTGAATGGTGTAGTACAGTTCTGTATTTCATGAAAGCGTCACGTGTTGAGTATGGTAAATCTATTATATACATAACATCACTCTACATCCCTATCAGGGAAGGTAGAGAAGACAGAGCGGCATACCTATATCTAACATACACACATCCTTCGCCCCTTCTACATCCATATGCCTGCTCATGCAACTCCTACAGTTTCTTTGTCTTTTTACATTTCCTTCTTTCAAAACATTATTTATGCTTGATCCAACCATACTTTGGCTCCGAAGCGAGTTCGTGTCCAGAAATCGGCCAAGAAGGTGTTAGCGTCAGTGTTTTGGGATGCAAAAGGAATTTTATTGATAGATTATCTCCAAACTGGTAAGACAATCAACTCTGATTATTATTGTGACCTTTTGGACCAGTTGGATGAAAAAAATTGTGAAAAAGACCCGGTTTGCAGAAGAAAAAAATCATTTTTCATCAAGACAATGCACCTGCTCACACAGCTCAAAAAACCATCGCGAAAATCAATGAATTGGGGTACGAATTGTTGCAGCATCCACCCTATTCGCCAGATTTAGCTCCCTCTGACTTCTGGCTGTTCTCACACCTCAAAAAATTCCTTCATGGAAAGCATTTTTCATCAAACGAAGAGGTTATAGCCGTCGTAGAGGAGTATTTTGCAGGCCTTCCAGAAAGTCACTTCCGTGATGGGACAACAAAGTTGGAAGATCGTTGGACCAAGTGTATTGATCTTATGGGAGACTATACTGAGCAATAAAAGTGATTTCCCCCCAAAAAAAATGTATTTTCATTTCCGCTTTCAAAACTTTTTGACTAACCTAGTACCTAACTTAATGGCCGCAGCCCCCACCTTCCTATCCTTACACTTAACTTTTACATATTTACTTTGTATTATTTTAATAATTTATATGAGGTGCATGGCCGCGCGGTAACGTTTTAGACTTCCGTGCGGATTATCGACGTTTCGAATTCTGCAGTGTGCTGCTCCCCTCGAATGACACAGGGATTTTTTTTCGCCTAGTATTCGGGGGTATAAGGATACCAACGACTTTGGTCATATTTATTATTTAAAAAAAAATCTATCAATAACAGTTGAGATGTATCCGTAGTAAGTACGCCCTTGAGAATAAATAGTCTGCTCTCTAAGCGGTGCTATATACATTTTCCTTTTCTATAATTAAACATCTCTTCTTCATCGCATGCTCAACGTTGAGCGTCGTAGTCCTCTTGATATTTACGTATTGTCTCCATCCTTCTCGGTCCATGTTACATGAATAGTTTATAAAGAGGATCCTGTTAACTGTGTATTGTAGTAGACCTTCCTCTGGCATGTTTTCCCTCAACTACAATATACCCGTGATCACCAGCTTCTCAAGACTCGTGTTCCTTTCTGGCAACATGCCTTAAGTATGTCAGGATCTGTATGTTGCTAATTCTTGAATGATAACGATGTATCTTATAGACGTTTTTGATTGATCGAATACGAATATATGAATTAACCGGTCTATACTCAGTAGACCCAAAATTCGGCTATTGAAATCTGTAGTATTCTTCATAGCACTTTGTGTAGTGGAAATATGGACGATAAGAAATTAGTAAATAAATGTGATGGATGACTTTGAGATGTGGTTTTCATATTCCGCGAACCGCAAAGCCCACCCAAGCGTATTTCATTCAAAACAAATACATATTAAAATATAAAAATGACAATATGGGGTCTTAAAATATCACGAGTAAAATGTCAAACGGACCAAAAATCACACGACTAAAACTATCATGTACACAAGTCCTGGTATAATCAATGTGACATGAAACGACATCCATGGTTGGTAGGACGCTCATTTTTTTTTTAAAATTAATCGAAGAAATATATCGTACAAATATTTGGCAAGGCGTATATGGTATACACATGTATTACTTAACTAATCTTATTTAAATATTATTATAATTTATGAACTTACTTAATCTTATTTCCTACATGTCATTTTATAATCTGAATATATGATTTCTTAGAAATAATTAACACCTACATACTACTTATAACTAGATAACAATTCTTACGACTAATTATTCAGCAAAAACAAGTTCACTCTATCAGGCTACTTGTATTCCATCACATTCACTCAGATCTTGGTACTCCCAGCTAATACTGTAGGTGGACTAGTCAGGCAACAGATAATCCTACGGGAGCTTGTGCTTATAACGGAAGGGTAGGTCGGATTTAATCTCGTAAGCCCCCAGGGCAGCGACTAAGGGATTGCTGTAATTTTGTTGACTTTTATAGAACTTCACGGTACAAGTGAGGACGTGGTGCTGGAGGGTTTCTTCTCGCTGTTCGGCGTGAAGTCAGCTCGTCTACCACTCGATAATATAAAGTTGGATTATCTAACCATCATTAATTTCAGTCTTTTTATAAATTCAGTGCTGGTCAGGCCTAATCCACTACTTGTTCAAAATTCCCTGTTTATTGCCATTTGTTACCACGTTGTTTCTTCCATGTTACGTGCATCATCCACTCAGCTTCCAAACCTCTTAGTTCATCTCAGGTATTCTACCACCGAATGAATGTAAACATCCAACGATTATTTATTGTTCTTGCTGTATGCCCGACTCTATTTTAATACACAATGGAATTTATATTGTAAAATTCCAATTTGGACTTATTGATTTCACAAAGACGTGAATACATACATGCCATTACATCATATCCTCAGCCTCCTCTACATCCATAAACTTTCTCGTACAACTTCTACGATTTCTCTGACTTTCTATGATTCATTCTTTCAGAATGTCATTCAGTTGATCTTACCATACTTTCTTTGGTTTTCCTCTCCCACGCCTTCCACTTACATTTACATTATATATCTGCTTTATTAGTATTTCTTAATTCCACATGCCAAAAAACCATCTCTTCTTCATCCTTAACACATCAGCCTTAAGTTCACATTCATCCCTTGTCACTTTATTCCGTATTCTGTCATACATTGTCACTCCATGTAATCCTCTCAATGTAGTGTATTTATATAATTTATTCGACCCCACAGTCTTTTATCACGTTCACATTTCGCTCCCATACATCAAAGTTGGCGCAAAAATACTATTATGGACTATCATATTAACAGATTTAGACATTGTCCGATTTGAGTCTACAAGTTTTATCGCTTCATTAACTTTATGTTCTATTGCTACACGCCGTTCGATATCCCTCTTAACCAAGATATGAATAAATTCTACAAAACACTCAACTGACTGGCCTATTGTGATTTATATTTTATTTACAATATTTAAATATACGGTCATGTAATCTTTAGTGCAATAAAAACAAGTTTAAATTACACAGATCAGTTCTTAATTATTTTTACAAATAATTTATAAAAATAGATAAATCCAACAAACGACTATGACAAATTCGTAGAAAAGTAATCCATAAAGTTGATTTTATGAGTTTTTAAATTAGTTAATATGGGTCTATGCAATGTCCATAATGATTTCTCAACATGCGCAGTCTACCCATTAAAGAGCTGTAAAAATAGTTAGTGGCTTGATACTACGGTTAAATAGATGTTGTTGACGTGTGGGGTTTAATTGATAACAGTGTCAACACTTAATGACATCCACATTGCTGTGGAAATCATTGAACGCATTGATTTACACTTGACAGATGCCATAAAAACGTAAGAACTCGTCTTCAAATTGATTTTAGTTGTCTGTTCTTAACCATCACTTGTCATCAACACTGAAAGAGCAGTTATTGCTGTTTGAACCATCTCGAACTATCTTGGATCTTTTGATCCCATCCTTCTATCTCTCCAATTTCTCGAGATCAACTAATATATCAAAAATATATATATTTTATAACTATATTAATTTATCCATAATAAAAAAATCTTCATGGATTGTATGTTTCAAACAAATATTTAAGTTACTAACTAAATATTCAACGATCAAACGTTTGACTTTCATCCGTCGTTTTATTATTCGAATACCAGTTTTTTTTCCACATACCTGCCTTTCTGGGCTGTTATTTGATGGTATTAATTAATTTATTCTTACGGCAGGTCCCCTTCAACTTGATTCAGATATATTAAAGAGCTTGGCTGGGAGACAATATTGTCTTCGGCCCCATTAATCGAGTCTACGGACCCACTGGGAAAAGACACGAAACTCGTTGTTCGTAATCGCTCTTTTTAAAAATACACTATCGTACGTTAAGGGACAACAACATTTGCATACATTTATTGGGTGTAAAGGTTATTACCATGTGAATTCTTCTTCGAGACGTGGAACCTCTTTTATTTTATTTTAGGGTGCAATCGGTAGTCGAACCCACATGTGGAAGTCAAGCGGCTTACCAACTAGGCCAAGTAGGTTGTAAATATAATATACAAATAAGGTTTTATTACAATATATCCAATTAAAATGTTAATATAAATAGGTTATTTATGCATTACAATTGACAGTCTCTCAATGCTTTTATCAGGCGGACTGATTTCGGTGCAGGTGATGCATTCATCACCATTGAGACGAAGAAGTAAGAAACACTTATAAACTGGACATGTTTACAAAAAACCAAACAGGTTTACGCTTTAAATATATTTTTAATTTTTATTATTAATTCCATATTACTAACGTTGAAATGTTAAGGACACATATGTACGTGTCGTGTAGTAAATCAATTGTAAATAAATAATACAGCCATTGAATAAACCAACGTACGAGTATTTTAAGGATCACGTGTTAATTTGGATACGAAATGATATTTTAAACATCTCAAAACAACTCCTCCTGTTAACCAATTCAGGTAGTTGATATTATGTTTATTTTTTTCCGGCGCCATTTATTGACCAAATGCCATTGCAAGAGTGACAACCTCCGTGGCCTAGTTGGTAAGACTAGGCCACGGAGTGGGTGATAAATATATCCGTGCAAGGAGTCACCCTCTGTTCTACATACCATCTTACAGGACGAATATCATGGCTAAACACTCAGTCACCCGTGGTATAGAGATATTGAACCAACTGAATGACACGGTTGATATATTCTCGGTACCGTCTAGCATTATGAGAAGAATCCTGGCTGATATTATTCCTAACGAATAAGCTAACGCTAGAAGCAAACCCTATTTGTGTAACAGGAGAAATCCGTGCAAAGTGGATAAAAAAAAAAAAAGACGCTTATATCCGAACCCGGAGGTTTTACATTCGATTCCCGTTAGAATCCTTATTTTTTTTAAGTATTCTAGTCTCTTTCTCACTTAAGGCCTCTTTAACATATTTCTGGTTGGTTGAAATATATTGCCACATGGTAACAAACCCGTCAGGTTGTATTGTATACAACAAAAGTGTAATAAGATACAATACGTTTCAATTTAACATCTCTCAAATAATGTGAACTTAAGAATGAGGTGTTTTAAATATTTTAAACAACCCTATCTGTTAACCAATTTAGTAAATTTACCTGTATTTTATTTATAGTTAAAGCATTAACATTGTGGAGGTTTAAAAACATTTTAATTTGTTTTATCAAACACTGTTTATTCCACTTTTTGTAACGGTATAACCCTACCGGTTTCAAGGCTTTCACCTCATCATCAGGGAGCACAAACTAGACTGAATTATGTTTAAACTGGTACCGAGATACACGCTTCTAACGGTAAACATTCGGGTTGGGGACTGAGGGTTGAGGGAGGCATAGGACAACCTCGACGAGCAGCGGAGAGATTATTGGTATATATAGTATGTGTTTGCCAGATGTTCACCTCGATGCACTGACTTAGAAATTTCTAGGTCCTCTAATCTGTCCAATTTATTTCCGTTACTACTCATATGTAAGAATTTGGCATTATCGATAGAAAATGTATGGTTTTCACGGTGACAATGATTAGCCATTTCAGAATAAATTAGAGGATTTGTTAAGGCGGATTTGTGTTCACGAAATCTCTTTTCAAAAGATCTTCCTGTCTTTCCTATATATAAATTATCACAGTCAGCACGTAAAAGTCTATACACACCACTGTTGCTAAGTATTCCAATTTTGCCTTTCCCGTTAAATAAGAGTTTCTGGAGAATATCTGTATTCGTTTTTCAGCTGTCATTCATTGACTAAATATCATTACAAGGGCGCCTACGTTCCCACTTGACTTCTCTCATATATGTGGAATTCTAAAAATCTTCCTGAATGTATCTACGTCAAAGAAATATTTGCTAAAATTCATATCGTATGAAGTCGCTGAATGAATCAATAAGGTCTATATTTTATTAGTCTCCTCAGACAGTTTCCGCCGCCCACTCCACCCACCGGTAAAGCATGGTAGATGGTCGGTCGCTTATCTCCAAACTGTGCCGAGCCTCGTCAGTCTTAATTCGCGACCCACGTAGCGCAGCAAGATAGTACCTCTCAAGGCGAGCGGCATTAGCTATGCAACACGTCCAACGAACATCTGGTGAAGGCGCTTCCTGCCGCATAGTAATTAGAACATTGTTGTATCTAATACCTGGAAAACACTTTATTTCACTCACAATCAACGTCCTCCCTTAAGGACTGCCCCCGTCAATTTGAAGGAAAAGTGTTACGGAGCAATTTCAATCAGCTGATTGTAGTGGCCGACTGAACTCAGCGCGCATGACTCGATTGACTGATTGAGTTGAATTAAGCGCGCCGACGCCAAATATGGTTGGAACACAAACGCACGTTTTAATGACCTTCCTATTTTATAAAATATTTTCAGTTTATTTAAGATGTGATAGATAACATTTTTCTGTGATGTTAACACGTGCAGGGTGTTCGTAAACACTTTTGCTGGGTGCTCAAAACGACCATCGCCGTTTTGTAACGAATTTCTTTGGATGCTTTAAATCAAAACAAATTAACCCGGTGCGGCTTAAGGCTAGTGAAAGGGTTTGTAAGTTTCAAGGGTTTGTTTTTACAATAAATGAAAATAGTTCTCGATGTTTATACGTCGGTCACTGTGTCAAGTAGTGACATTTGTTTTGAAAATAAAACTATTTGCGTTTTAAATTTATGTTTTTTTTCAATTTCTGGACAATTGATAACATGGAAATATAATCATTATTGCCACATTTTTACTTTTCACTCACCACTAAGAGAGTTTACTTCTTTCTGTGAAATGGCGGCCCTCTCGGCGGGTAAACGACCTCCCCTACGACAATTTAAAAAAATTCATTCCTGCTTTAACAATAATATCATCCCGTATGGAGACACAGACGGCGTATATATAAACACAAAAATTAACTAACTAACATGAAAAAAAGGAACTGCAAAGTTTCAATGAAAACGTCACCCTGTCCCACTGATAGGCGCCCCACTAATTAAGTTTTATATTAGGCATGGATGGATTGACTATACGCTACTTTCTCAAGAGTTCCAAGACGACCTTACATTATTATTAACCTGTTCACCGCGTTAAAAATCAAATTCCACGAATCCTGTGCGCGGCACAATTTCAGTGTTTTTTAATTTCTAAGTTTAAACACATATTTTGTTTAGAACCACTGATATTTGATTACAACACCAAGTAAACATGACACTTAAGTAATTTTCTGATAATAAATAATAGTTATTACTCTTAAGGAGACTCATTAAATAAAGGAGATAAACTAAACATTACGTAAAATAAACAAAGGAATGCTACGATCAAATCACTGCTTCATGACACTCACCCAATCAAATGCATATAGCACTAGTAATGTTTATTTACGTAAGAGAGACTTAGTAATGTTTATTTACGTAAGAGAGACTCATCGCAGGACTCGATCCGCGAGACAGGTCGTTAATGCTGGAAATATTGAGAAACCAAAAAAATTCGGCGCTCTGTTTATTCAACAATATCTCATAAACTAATATATTATTTGACAAGGTTTTCAGAGATGTCGCTAGAATAAAGATTATTTTAAATTTTAGTTTAATTTTTATTCCGGTTTTGTGTCATTTTTTTTAAGTATTTGTGATTTGAAACTTGGATTGTCGTCAGATCACAGGCGTTTGTGCTCCCCGCGGGGAACACGTTAAAATTGATCCTGGGCCCAATCAAGTAAAATTACTGTAAATATCCGATTTTGTTTTTACCAAAAATGTTGTATGCAAAGAAATACCCTACATTTAAATATTTCACTCCAAATTGTTACCTATGTAAGGATAGTAAAACCTCGATATAATTCGGTTAAGGGGGCGTCCGTTAAAGCCGAAGGTCCGTTATATAATAAATAGGGTTTCCGAATACGTATGTTAACAAATTGACAAATTAGTTAGTCACCCTTTTTTAAGGTATTCAAATACATTTGTGTAATTTCAATTAAGTATGTATGAAAAGTTTAATTTCACACAAAAGTTTTATTAATGCACATATTATTGATTATCTAATCACCGTAGTTTTGAGACTCTAATAAACAAGTATGCGATCTAAATCTAAATAAATAAACAAACATTAGTCCGAAAGCACACTTTAATTATATTTATTCAAACAAATAAACAATATTCGTAAAAACAAAACAAAATGTAACTGAATATTGTTTACGAGCATTTAAATTTAAAGGGTGTTAATTTTCACATGATATACGGACTTGAAATTTTGTCCGTTAAATCCGAAGTCCGTTAAATCGAAATCTGCAAAATCGAGGTATTACTGTATAAGAATTATTAAAAAGTATTTAGTTACTGTTTTCGCATGTCCTTGGATGTTTCAGTTAGCTACTCGTATGTTAAGAATTTTTCTATTCAAAACATATTTTTTTTATAGTATTGTATTATTTGACAGCTATTACTTCTTGATATTATTTTTTGTACTTTGCATTTAATTTAATATAATCGGGTTAAACCTGTATGAAATATTAAATATATAAATGGTGTTGCCACTTAGCAAAAAACGCGCCAAATTGTGAATTACACAATGATAAAGTGTTTGATATAACTAGGCGTTTATTCTCAATTGAGTTTTACCGATAGATTCGCCTGTATTTTTACCGCCTACTTGTTTATATTACAGTTGATGCGATTGCGTGAGAATTGAG
>CATKWJ010000333.1:0-31242 GCA_949825065.1 Odontocerum albicorne | reverse complement strand
TTCCAATTATCTATTTGTCTTTGATTAACATTTAATTAGTTACAATTATCTCTCTGTCTTCCCTTAACATTTAATTAGTTACTTTTAGGTTTCGCAATTTTTATATGTTGTCTGAAATACTCTACTTTGTGGCGAAATGTAAAGACGTTGAAATTTACTACAAATATGCGTGTAGAGCTGAAAAACGATCGATCAGATGAGATATTCTCACATCAATTGTATGTAGAAATAGAGATGTATAACAAGATGTATTAATTTGTCATTATTGTTAGTTTTTTGTAATGTATTTACCTAAATAACTTTCTATTTATTAGAATCGAGCCTTATACTAAAGTCGATAAAATAATTATAATCACTGAACGTCGTTACAAGGTTGTATTGGGGCCAATTTGTGAACTGTCATAGAAAACAGAACATTTGATGTTCATCCGTTTGAATCGGACCAAGCTTCGCTCTGAAGTATACGTTCATTTGCGAGATGCAGTTGTAAATGACGGTAATGGAACTAAGGTTGGAAGACTTTAACTTCTGCAATTTAGTGACGTTAAAAGAGGAATTGGTTGAAAAAGTATTTCCCTATATTCAAATCAATTATAAGAATCACGATTGGCTAAGTGAGCTATTGTTGGCGCCAAGAACAAAGATGTATCCGAACTTAACAATATTATTGAGTTCGTTTTTTAATGTTTCGCAATTTTATATGTTTTTGTTATAACTTTCTTTCTTCTTTTTCAGTGCAATCGATCTTTGATTTGAATTCAAATCATATCGTGAATTGACCTCTTGGAGTGACGCGATCATGTGCGAGCACGGTGATAAACGCGACAGACTGAGAGTGGCTGAAAGACATCAAAAATATTGTATACCCAGATTGTATACAAGACATCAAAAATATTGTGTACAAGACATCAAAAATATTGTATACGCATTGTGAAATTAAACACAATTGAAACGTGTGCTTTCTCTTTTCTTTCTTTTCCATTTAACCAGACTGAGCCACAGCAACGCGTGGCCGGGTACAGCTAGTATACAATATAAAAAAAACAGGCACACAGCATAGAATTTTAATGCTTTTTTTTAATATATTATAGTTATTTTTATTCCAAAGAGTACTATGCCCACTTCATAGATTATGAAATCGTGGGAAAATGTGGAATTATACTAAAGTAAGAAACAACCATTTTTTCGTGAATGTCACATTTACCTATCCATACTCTTACACTCATACACTATATGCGCAGACATACACACAAATGCATCGGTATGGTCATGTCACCAAAATTGTACAATAATAAAACCCCATTTTATGTATAGTTGGTCTCTTCTAACGATCATTTGTCTAATTTATCTCACATCTTTTTTGCGGTTTGATGTTTTGGATCCTACACAAAATGGCTTCACTGAACACAGAATGGTATATTTAAAAGAAAAAAGGGACTGACCATAATTTTGTTAGTTTTAAGGACTACGCAAAGTAGAGGAAATCTACCAACCAAGTGTATAATATTTATTTGAAGATTGACATTATTATAAACTTTGGAGGCCGAAATGATGCATCTATTAGCTTCACGACATATCATTTGATTTATACATTATTGGATATAAGTTTTTGGGATTATTGTTAAGTGGTTTTGAATTGTAGAATCGTCTACCTCCAATTATAATACACACTATGTAGTAACTTCTTAAAAAACACAGTTTTTCAATCATCTGTGAAAACCCTGTGAAAAACTAAAAAATGATCTAATTACATTTAATTCTTAAGAAAAACATTTAGATTTTTTATGTATTCATTCTACTATCATAGGATCATCTAGATATCTAGACACACACCACAAGCAGTATTTTCAGTAGAAATGATCCAGTAGAAAGTGGACTGACTTCCTGGTTTTAATCATACTTTTAGACATCAGCCGACTTGAATAATTTATGCCATTTATAAATACAGAATGCGATCATCTATGAGATATTTCATTTGAAAAAAGTGTTACGAAAATGAAATTGATATTTTACCCTCGCATTTTCATCATATTTACGCAGCAATACTCTGTAGATTAGTTGATAAAACTTGTCTTCCAGCCCGAGGGTTTCTTATTCGATTTCTGTAAATACCCATATTTAAAAAAAAACGTTGTAGTCTTGTCTTCACTTGAGGTTTATTTAACAATTTTTTGGTTGTTCGTAATAGATTACTTCATGACAAGGAACACGTCAGGCTGTACGGTAAAAAAAAACTAATGTGTAATACAATATAACACAATACCAGACCCGCAAAAGTGTTAATGATTAAGATCCGTATTATAAAATAGGCTGTTCTGTTAGTTTTACAAATATCCGTAAAAATATTGAATGTGAGTCGAATATTTTTTTCATTTAATTTATTTACTTTCGATTTCCTTATATACTATATGTAATTCATAAATTTTATGTCACTGGCGTTCCCTAGATAAGAAGACGCTCATTGGTATTTGATTTCTGATAGTATTAAAAAAATGTCCTAGTCTGACATAGAGTTTGGCGATGGGCCTATTTGGCCTACCGTAATATTTCTAACACGTACGATGACGGATAGCGAAGTGTTTATCAATACACGTGGTTTTTGAAACCCTAAGTCTCGATTCCTATTCAATATATCCACATGATCAACGTGGATATGTTGATGAGTATCTTACTTAAGTATAATTTTATGTTTTTTTTGTCAAATTTCCAATTACGAACTTGAAAACACGCATTAGAAACAGATGAGATAACATCATATAGAATACGAAAGACTATAAAATAAACACACATTTTCTGAAGATTGTTATTCAATACAACTTATGAAAATAACAAAAATGTGGTTCCTTAGCGAAAAACACGCTCTCGGTAATAGTCGAATTCTGTGATAACGGGAAATAATATCCCTTTTACGATTTTTTTCTTAAAAAAAAAACGATTATTATCGTAACTCATTTTTAAAAATACAGATAAATATTAAACGTCTCTTCTACATTGTAAACATCCAGAAGCCCCAATGGGGTAACGATTGAGAAAAACTTGTGTAAAAATTTACACGAAATCATAAAAATCTATCAAATTCGTTCCTTTGACATTTTGACTTCACGAGAGCATCCTGAGAATGGGACGATTAGACTTTTACGTAGGAATGAAATCGATAGATCGTTCCACCAACAACTTAAAGTGGATAAAATATAAGCAATCAGTAAAAAAGTTATTTTAATTGTATTGTTTCCAATAAAATATTAACATTTTTTAAGAACAATTTTGGTAATAACGGTAGAAAACAGAGTTTTGGAATAAGTTTTTCTGCCTAATTTTTATACCGATTTCTACCATTTTTTATCATATCGATTTTCATTTATATTTTTTATCTCTTAACATATACAATCTATAAAACTTTTAAGATTTTTAAAACTTTAGGTTCCTAAAATCTATTCGATTTTTAAGTCATTGGACATACCATATAATTAAGTGGTCAAATAATGAACAGAGGAGTTACTTAGTTTCAGAATAATAAAAAAACATTTCAAGTCAATATTCACCCTGAACACATATACTCGTACGTATAACGAATAAATGTAAGTGCATAGCTGTATAAAAACGAAGTAATAAACTTTTTAATTTCATATTCTTCACAAAATTTGGCATTTAACCCGAGCCGATACCATACTTGACAAAAATGTAGGAAGCTTACCACGAGTTTTCAACCGTAACTGCTTTTGTTGTTTTATTTTATTTAATAAAGTATTCTTTAACACAATCATTTGCTTAAGGTTATGCCTATATACAAATTTACATATATATTAAAAAACTAACCTAATTTACATATTGTAACATTGAGCCAACTTAATTTTGATTTCCTACATGTCATTTTATTTTTAATAATCTTAATATTTAATTTCTTAGAAAAAGTTTACACCTACGAGTCATGCAAGAGATAACGCTTCGGAAGCATGTGCTTATAACGGGAAGGTATGTTGGACTTGCTTTCGTAAGCCCCCAGGGCAGCAGAGGATTGCAGTGGTTCTGTTGGCTTTTATCGAACTTCACAGTCCAAGCGAGGATGTAGTGTTGGTGGTGAAGTCGGGAGAGGTTTGTTCTGGAATGGGTTTTGAAAGAGATCTTGAATGCATTTTTCTGCACTTGTTGAAGCTTCAGGTGATCCATATTGCTCACACTACTCCAAACGGTTGCAGCACAGGTCAATATGGGACGAATAAGGGTTATATCGAGGAGGAGTTTATTTTTGGGTGAAAAGAAGCTACTGACGCAGTTTTTTGCAAAATATCGACATGATAGTCCCGATGTTTGGCCCTTTCATTTCTTATCGGATGGTTTTTATGTGGGTTTTCCACGTCAGTAACCGATCGAGGTGCAGGCCGAGGTATTTGACCACGTCCCGCCACTCGACCAGGCAACCACTGACGAATAATCGCTTTTGTTATGATGACGTTGCAGCATGTTTTACAAAAAAAATAATTAAATAGTAATCTTCTGAAAATGAGCTGATCAATCTTGTGATTGATGCTTATTTTTAACCAGGTATAAAAGTAAAGTATTTCCATTCAAAAATTATACAATTACTTTCTTTGTGAAAAAGTTTTAAGGGAAGTTTTCTTATCTTGGAGGGCCATGTTCGTCTGAATCCATCCAAGATTAAATAATATAAATATTTATTATTCTTACATACATTTTTAGTCAAATTACTGATACGTACGGCGGCATACATATCATCACACCGTGTCCCTTGCAGGGTAGGCCCCGGCGTTACGATATTAGAGATAACCCATCTCTATAACTTTATATCCAACCACGGTTTTCGCTTCCTCCACATTTATATATCTCGTCATGCACAATCTCCCATAAAATTATACAAACTTCTCACTTTGATTTCTTTCAAAATCTTGTCTACTTAATACAGCCAGATTTTCCACGGTCTACCTTTCCCCCGCATTCCTTGCACTTTTGACTTCAACACTAGATTGTCGATATTTTTATTTTTTAAATACACTTGTTATATTAAGATCTTTTAATTTCGTTTAATTTTACTTAGTTCGTTTAAAGATTCCAATATTTTTCACTTCATTGATAGTTGATAGTAAAATAAATATGTTTTAGTACAAAAATGGCACACAATTTGATAGTAAAAAAATATTTCAGAGAACTTTTAATGTGAAATTTTGAACCAAATTTAATATGAAAGTTACAATTTAATCTCTTTTTGATACTTATAAAGTACTTGATTTAAGAGTTTAATAGGCCAATTTTGATTCTCATTTTAAGATCCTAACATCTGATTTTGAAACACTTTAAAACTAATTTCTCAAGAGAAACATTATTAAAAATATTCCTATAAACTTCCAAAAAACGTCTTAGTAGGATCTGTAAAAGACAGTCAACAGTTTGTATCAAGTCATTATAGATTTAAAAAAAACATTATGAATGTCAAAATTTTGTTTTGTTGTTTTATTCTACACGTAATATAATTTTGAAATTTTAAAAGTAAACCACATAAAGTGATAAAATATAGTGTTTCCCATCAAAATGCCGGTAGCAGTTGGCTTCCTAAAGGTATAGTAATATATTTGCTCTTGTTGATTTCCAAGTATTAAGGTATCAAGCCATAGAAAAATATTTCCTTCAACCCTTTTTAACGTGGACAAAGGAAATATTTTGACGAATGAACAAATCATTTTTCCTGAAAAGAAGACAGAAGGTTTGGGAAAAGGATTCTACGAAGAAAAATATTCTTTATTTTTTTATATTAACGTAATAAAAATATAAGTCATGGTATACATTTGATAGTGTAATAAAAGAAATATTGAGATCTATGTACGAGTATAATTCAGACGATGACAATTAATCCATCCTAGAGATATCAAAGGTATTTAATTTCAGCCAAAAATTCTAAAAACTTATCCATCTCTCGACCACTTTTTGGTCACCACTTAAGTTATTAAAATTATAGTTGTATATAATAATTATTATTAGGCTAGACAAATCTTCGAGTAATTTCCTGATAGTATGTTTAGAAATAGACTAGTCACGGAAAATTTTTAATGTGAACAAATACCCTTTGGTTGTATAGTATTGTGTATTACTTTCATTGTATATAGTACAGCATGATGGGTTTATTGTCATGCGATATTTTCTTCTAACCAACCAGAACAATGATCTTTCACTCACATTTGCACTTGTATATTTGTTTAGTTCCAAGTGTAATATTGTACAATAACACATTATTCCATTGTGTTGTATTACACTTTTTATGTACATAGTACAACCTAGGGGTTTATTGCCCTGTATAAATCTCTTTCAACCAACCATAAATATGTTTAAATAATCCTTAATTAAAGACCAGACAAGAACTCCATTTAATATAAATTGAGTTCCAACGGCAATCGAATCCGTTACCTCCAGGCTGAAAAACATACGTATCACTAACTAGACCAGGGAGGTCGTAAAGAATAATTTAGATAATATTATCATACACTAATGAGGTGAATATATAAACAAGGTGTAAAGTAGTCCTTGAAGAGAAGAAGAACGAGCTTAAGGAAACTCGTAAATTATTATCACAGCTCATATAACATATGTGTACTATAATATAATATAATACTCGTATTACACAACATAGACTCGTATAACATATGTGTACTATAATATAATATTACGCAACATAGACTCATATAACATATGTGTACTATAATATAATATTACGCAACATAGACTCATATAACATATGTGTACTATAATATAATATTATCACAGCTCATATAACATATGTGTACTATAATATAATATTACGCAACATAGACTCAATAAACTAGTAGACATCGTGCAAATTAATCGTCGAAGAACCAAACCATTTGATTCAGCCATTCCTCAACTGAAATGAGAATATCAAGGTTTAATTAAATCTGTCAGTCATTGGGAAAATTTTGGTCGATTCTCGTCTAACTTAATTCCCACGTCTAACATTAGCGAATAAACTCCGAGTTGCCTGTTATACCGGAGATATAGCACGGCTGACAGCCAATCTTAAATTAGCTTTCTAAGTTTCCAGCTCACACGCGTATTAAAGAGCTTAAATTAGATATGACTTTAAGAATAAATAATAAAGCCTTACATCTCGAGGCATTGCAATGTCTAACATTCACTCAGAGATCAGTAAATTAAATTTATGGAAGAAACTGGAAGCATCGCTGATAAAACATTAAATCTGATTTTATAATTAAAAGTATTTATCAAACTTGTCATATTTTTTTACTGTAGGTAATATATTATATTTCTATTGATCATCGAATAACCGAGAAGTGGAATATTTATGTCACGTTAAAATTAATTATTTACTATAAAATATTTTTAAGTTGCAAGGCTGCAGCTTGATCATATTTTTATTATTTTTGAGAAAATATATCATCAAAGTCATGGGTACCCCCCATATACCCACTAGGTGGAAAAAATGCTTTTGTTATTCGAGATTTTGCTGCGTTCGAAATTTTGAATTTTTCTGTTTGAACTCAAAGCCTTAAACCACTTTATTTGTAAATTTACTGCACTTCGAGTCATTTTCCTTCTCCCTTGACGCTGGATCTTAAGTCTGTCTTCGCTACTATTCTTTTCACACTCATACAAAGACTTTTAAGGAGAAGAAGATGTATGATTTCAAATTATAAATTATTTTCCAAAATACATGTTGTCGTTTTACCTACCCAGTTCACCGAAATTAATTTTGAAACACGTCCTTTAATGCTCGTGTCGTCAGGCTATGAAACCAGCTACAAACTGTTTTAATTAGGGATTTACACTCATTATGTTTCTATTCAATGTCACGTATTTCTGTCGTTTCTCTTACCTTTTCCCTTTGACACATTAATTTTTCCCCTTATTTTCGTGATACTTATTACTGTCGTATTACTGTTTATTGATCTTTTTCACTTTTTGTTTTCTGGAAAAAATTGCATGTTGACTTATCAGATTGTACAATTACAATTAAGTGTTAGTACTGGATATTCTATTTTATGATAGTTTCGTAAACACATTCACTCAGATACATTTGTATTATCCTTGTTCTTAAAAACTGGTTTTTATTTCGACCTCTCCCATATACAATACGTTTTAACCGCAAATAAATTCAATAGAAAAATACGAGTATTACTTACTAGAGGTGGTTAATGTTTAATACAACCTTGGAGCAAGATTTTCGTAATGAACTTAAAACGTCTTATATCCTGTATCATTACTTGGGCTAAGTATTTGAACATCTAGATGAACGTCTCAGGTAGCAATGTTAGTCTCAAAAGTCTGTTAGATAGTTGATTTTTAGTTGGATCAACTTTTGAGTTCTGTTTTGGTACTTAAGGATATTCTCACAATTTACTGATTCTGTATCGTGGAAAATGACGAAGGTATAAAACACTTTCCCCATAGTTCATCTGAGCGATGAGACATATGGTAAGAACCATTTTATAATTTGTGTTAATTTGACTTATTCTCAACAATCTATACAGCACCATTGCATTGTATAAATGTATTGTTCATATTTACCAAACGCTGGTAACGATTGTACAAAATCAACAATCAACTGGAGCTATTCCTATTATAATTCAACTCACCCATTATTCTAAAGCGAATATAAAATGGCAATAAATATTTGAGCCGGGATATTTTATGATCTCTGACAGGTGTGCTCTTCTCTGCATGAAATTCCTTGGCAATTTATCTCTGCCGAATTAAATCGTAAAGCGGAGAACATTTTTATTAGTATGAGATTTCCTCAAGGAAGCGGCAAATGTTGAAAAGTAATAGATTCATGTTTGAGAAATTTCTTCCCTAGAATCAGATGTTAAGACGTCAAAGATATATTGAACTAAGGGACTAATGAAATTTGTATTTAATTTAAATACATTATTCAAATATTTAATTTGTTATTTAAAATAATTATGAACGTGATGCGCGAAGACAAAGGCATAACGAAGAGCTTTACATCCTGTATGGCAAAAATACCAAAACAAAATGTATAAAAGTTACTAGACTACGTTGGCTCGGACATGTATACCGCATGCAGGACACTGACTGTGCAAGAAGAGCTTTATTCAATGATCCGATGGGGCATTGGAGAGTGGGGAAACCAAAGCTGAGATAGCAGGACGGTGTGACAGAGAAATGTCGCACACTGGGCATAACCAATTGAAGGATTGCTGCTGAGCATGATAAGTTAAGATCCATCCTGGGTTGTCGGGCTGATTATTATAATTATTCCAATATTTAAATATTCATTTATAGATGTGCTATTTTTTATTATTTCTCCTCTGGAGATGTGAAAATTCACTGAAACCCATAATTAACTGCTGACAGTCGATTACACACACACACACATCCATGGAAACTGAAAATAAATTCTCATCACGTGCACAATAGCTTTGTAATTGATCACATTTAGATGGTACTCGTATGTGATGGTTAATTGTAGGACTCAATATTCAACTTACTCGTGACCATTTGTTAAGCGAACAATTCATAAGAATATATTGTAAAAAAATAAAAATAATTTATCTCAAACGCTTCCTATAAAAAAAACTATTCCAATTTTTTTTAAATAACCTAAGAGGTTAAAAAATTACCAACTGTTTTAAAGGTTAAAAAACTAGTTTATATAATTTCAAAATAATGCTTGTGTATGATACTCGAATATTTATTTTTCATGAAAAACTACACAAGTCCAAAATTATAAATGATAAAGGAATTTCATGTCTTTTTTGATGATTTTTTATTCAGTACCTCCATTTTTAAAAAGCTTTAAAAATGGCATGTGTTGACAACTTTTTGGTAATGCTTCCACAAAGCAAATACATCTGACACTTTCTATTAAGTTACTGATTTTATCAACATTAACATTAATGTTTTGTTATTGAATATTTCTCGACATATTCGTGTGTGGAGAATTTTGAATAAATAGAAAATATTTCATAAAAAATTAATCAAATCGTATTTGAAGTGGTGAGTCGCTTTTTAATATGACAATACAATTTTAATAAAATGAGAAGCGTATTCTACGATGATAATCTAAACTTGAAACTTCGACAACGGTTAGTCAAATGCTACGTTTGGTCAGTGTTATTGCATGGAGTAGAATCATGGAACCTCAAAGTAAGTTGTATGAACCGACTGGAAGCATTCGAAATGTGGATGCATCGGAGAATGCTACGGATACCCTGGACGAATATGGACACCAACACAAGGGTTCTTCAAAGAGCCAAAGTTGATAGAGAGTTGCTGACTAATATTAAAATCCGAAATGGATCCTACTTGGGTCATGTACTTAGAGGACCAAAGTATAGATCATCCAAGGCAAAATAGAAGGCCGAAGAGGTGTTGGCAGGAGGCAAATCTCCTGGCTCCGCAATATACGGGATTGGACTGGCATAAGGGGCGTAGGAGATCTTTTTCGGGCTGCTGGGGACAAAGATATCTACTCTCAAGTGATATTCAACGTTGGGGGGACCTGACATGACACTGAGAAGAAGAAGAATACAATTTTAGAAAAGAAGATAAAATGTTATTCGTAGTCAATAGACAGTAGTGTTATTTTGCTTATATCCACGGAAAATTTCAATTTCTTATTTGTTTTCTTCAACTTTCGCATTAAAAACATCTTTGTACGTCGATGAAACTGAAATTAAAAAAACTTACGAATAAAGCTAAAAACTTCAAAGTCAGTTTTTCATCTCTTTATTTCTGAAATGATAAAAAGATTATGTCATAGAAAAACAATAAAACGAGTCCAACTTTTGATATATTTCAATTTCAAATTAGTTCCGTCATTGAATTTTATAAGTTTACATTGTACTTCATTCGCAGAATAATAAAATCGCTTGAAATGTATTCGAATGATACAAACTGCCAATAAAACACAATCGACATGAACAGCAAATTGAATAACTATTTTTACTATTTTACTGTGCAATTTCAATTTTCTCAGAAACTAAACATTTATTCATGTGACAACACAGTGTGCATTTGTTTTTTTATTTAAGTTTTCTTGCTCCTTTCTACCTCTATCATTTTCTCGCTATTTTTTTCTTTCTTTTTAGCTTTAGGCCAAGTAATCACTATAATGCATAACTTTAATGTAACTACTCGTACTTTCTCATGTGTTGTGTTTCATCCAAAAATCTAATATTTTTCAGTTTTAGACAGGCAAATGGGAATTGTTTTTGATCTTGGTCTCCGAACAGGGATTAGGATTTGGTTTTCTTCTCTCATATGAGCTTGGAGTTTGCATTATGTTTGGTAACGGAACTCTTCTCTTTTATTTGAGAGCAGTGCTTCAATGTTGATTCTTGCCTTTTAATAAGTTTATATTTCTCCATTTTTGTGTTCATTTTGATGGTGGACTGTACAAGTCTGTGGTCACTTCCTGTGTTGAATCTGTTAATTACCTTACAGTCTTCAATCATTCTTTTGTTATTAACCAGGATGTAGTCTATTTCGTTTAATGTGCCATTTGGTCCTATCCACGTCCATCTTCTTTGTGATCTCTTTTTAAAGAGCGTATTTGATACGTACATTTTTTCCGCTTGCGAAAATTCTATCATTCGGTTTTCTCTTTCGTTTCTTTCCCCGTAGCCGAAATCACCCGTGCACTCTTCGTCATTTCTGGTTTGTCCAATTTTTGCGTTAGTCTCCCATGATAATTTTAAAGTGGTTTTTCTTCTTTCCATTAAGACTCCTAAGGTCATCGTAGAATTTTTCAATTTCGTCGTCATTGTGGCTTGTTGTGGGTGCGTAGACTTGAATAATTTGAAGATTGTATCTTTTATTAATTTTAATTGTCAGCATTGCCATTCTGTCTGATGTTGCTGTAAGCCCGAGAATATTCGTTTTTAGTTTCTTACTTACCATAAACCCTACTTCACTAAGTTTACCTGATTTAGTTCCTGAGGAATATAAGATATTTCCGTTTGGTCTCTCGATGAGTTCTTCTCCAGCTCTTCTTACTTCACTTAGTCCCACAACGTCCCATTTGATCTTTGTGAGTTCTTCTTCCAGTGTAAGTAGTCGATCTTCTCCTCTAAGCGATCTGCAGTTGAAGGTGGCTACAGACAGTTTGCATGAATGTAGTGGGTTGACTGTATTATTTGGTATGGGATAGAATCCCCTCCGCGCATTATTTCCCCCTGACACAGATTATGTGACTATCTGACGTTGAAAGAATCGTACCAATTCAAATCTAATTAGGTAAAGATGCGAGGAATTCTATTAAGATTTCAACTGATAATAAAGAAGGATTAATGCTAATGAAAGGCCTTAGTATATTTTTGCCTGCTCCAAATACCCCGGTGCACATTTAACGTATCTTGACAGATATTATCGAAATAACCTTAGCATTGTTGTATGTTTGATAATAAATTTCTCGCATAATATGCTCGATCATCGCAAACCCGCGTTGCCAATGATCTCATAGACTTTTTGTAGCTGTCGTTTTTTCATTTCGTTTTAAGACAATATTTTCATTTGTTCCTCCTATTGAAATAACGTATTCTAGGCATAAAGGATTCTAATTTACCTATGAACTATCTAAATTGTAAATTCTACTATATATAGTGCAATATTGATGATCTCTGTAACTTAGTTGATAAGACGTTTGTATTCCGACCCGGAGGTTGCGCATTCGATTTCCGTTGGAACCTAGAATATTGCAACATGGCAATAAGCCCGCCAGGTGGTTCTGTTCACAACAAAAGTGTCATACAATATACCCTTACAGTTTAAGATTTATTATGAAACTATTTAATTATTTTTTATCCGTTTTGTTTATTTTATTGAGTATTAAATTGAGAATAATTTTTAAATTAGAATGAACAGAGGAAATTATTCCGTGTAGAATCAATATAACAACAAACAATAGAAGAAGTGACAAATCAAGGGCAGACGTAAAATAAAGTTTTGTAAAATCGTAATTAAATGTCATACTAGCATCCAGCAACTAAACAGTTTCAAACATTCAAGTGCCAGTGGTGGATTGAATCAAAATTTTATAACGTATTCTAAACTACTACACAATCATATTAAACTCAAAGAAGCATATCTGGTAACATTAGTACTATCAGGTATATTTTTTTTGGAACATGAAATGTGAAAATATTAAACAAAATGAAATATTTTTTTTCTTCGTATATTATTCCTCCGTATGATTAATCCATATTTGTTGAAGGTTATCATTCGATTGAATGAATTAATAGATTTTGATAATTGATCGGAATAACATTCTACTCGACCCAAACCGTTATAAAATTTTGCTTAACGTACCAAGTCGCCACTTTGATGAACCATAAAACTTGTAATAAAGTCATGAATTTGTTACCTGTTTCGCTTGAACAATTTTCCAAATGAAGTGCTGGAAAAAACTAAACCCCACATATTTATCAATTGTTTTCAAAAACTAGTCCTATCCAGCATAAACAACAATATTTTTTAGAGAAAATATTATTAAAAACACTTGAAAATCACATTATTTTTAAAAGTGTTTATTATACACTGATTTTACATTGCTTTTTTTCGTACAAGTCTTTGATATTGTTTATTATTGCAAGTTCTTCAAAGTTCAACACATTTGGCGCGAAAACATAAACAAACGACAATCGACGTGTTTCCCGCGTTCTGTCCAGCTACGTACTGAAACGTTCTTAGTATTAAGTTAGCGAAATAGTCAGTGAAGCGGGAGAGAATTCAGCGGGGCCAATGAATCAAGATAAGCATATTTTGGAATATAAAACCAAGTTAGCAGCTAAACTGTGACATTATTGAGTGATAGCTCTGAAATACGCATTTTTCATAATATGTTTCCTGTAGAGGAAATTCATTTTTTGACAGCTGTGGAGTCAAATATAAAATCCAATTTGGAATAACTGATGAAATGTTATATTTTATGCTTAAAATAAGGTATGTGATATTTCGAAAATATTAATTTACTAATTGCAGCCCGTAAAATATTCACGGAAGTAAAACAAATTCTACATTTTTGAAATACCGAATGGAGCAAGATCAGCTTAAATTTTTTTGGGTTCATTAATGTTTCAAGTTTAAAATAAAAAAAGGTACATCTTGATTGATGAATTATTTAATTTCCAAAAATCTCTTTATACACGATGTTTTGTGTATAAACATTACTGTTGTTCAATTTAAATCGTTGATAAAGTTTTCCTTGAAGACTTGTTTCAGATATATTGACTATAATGTTTTCGCGTTTCCGACATCGTGAAAAAGTCACATATAATTGTCTGCATTCAAAAAAAGAGCATAAGATAAATAAACACAAGTAATTATAAGGTTCAATATAATAGGAAATAAATGAATTATTAAATGAATTACAATTCAAAATAAATTGGCATCGTCCCCTTTTACACCGGTTCAAAAATTGTTAGCTAGATATTTAAAATTCGTTCAGTATAGTTTCGATCTGTTCATTTATCACGGACCCACCGAGATTCAAATTTCGAAGTATTCCTCTCTCGCTCTCTTGTATTCAACATTCAATTCTCGTATTCTTTCTTTGGCGACAACCGTTGTACGGGTTTAGGCCTATTTATATTAATATTTATATTTATTATATTTATTTGTTCGTTCAGTTAATATTTTTTTAAATTTCATTTTAGCAGCACAAAGTATTCCTAAAAAAACTGTTATTGGTATTGGGGGATTCGGGTTCAATTCACAATGGCACCGAAAAAAAATATGGAAAAGGGACCAGTCTAGTAAAAGAGCTCGTCAGGCCACAATACTTGCATGCGCTGAGTACGTGTGTGAATGTTGTTGTATCTTAAATGGCGGCAGTGTTACCAACACGTTCAATGACGAGCCACGAATTATGTTCTTACTTCAGTGGTTTTGAACCCAAAGGCTCAATTACTGGGACTGAAGTCAACATTGAATCCAGATCACGATCTTCAACATGTTCGAATCATCAATTCAGGTATGTTGAAGAGTACCATACGAAGAAAAGAAAGAAGACATACAAAATACATATTTCAAATAAATACTTTTTAGTTGCATATATGCGTATTTATTATTGCGCGTTTATACAAATACAAAATTCATATCAACTAAGAATATACAAAACCATAAGTATTTTTTACATATATAAAAATATATGTAAAAATGAAACAATTACTGAAAATGAAGATAATTAATTATCTTCGGGCCTGATATTAAAAAAATTACATGATTTTCATTTTATCGAATGTCGAATAATCAGAACTAAGTAAAAAGTGTTTATACCTTTCCAAAGGGTATTTGTACGTCCAAAGTTTGCTCTAAATTATAGACGTTCGAGTCAATATATAAAACCATTTGTTGGAATCTAACAAATAATTTGTGATTATTTAATAATAAGCCCATAATTAATCCCAGTTGTATTTCATTTAACTGTAACCTGAAATTGCATTTAAGCTATTGTAGCATTAAGATTTTTTGTAACAAAACGTTGCTGTTTTAATATTCTTGACTTGGAAGGTTTGCGATTTTATTTTTGTGCACAATTCATATTCGTTTAACTTATTTTTTTATAAATTAGTCGATGAAAGTTGATCAAATTCATAATTTTCGGGGTTTATAATATATTGTCTAACTAAAAAAACACAGTAAATTATGAGAAAATAGTTAACAGTTTGGTCTACTTTTTTATGTTGAAGTAGTGAATATGGTAAATATAGAAAAAATATTATAAAATACACTATCAAATAGGTCTTAATCATTTAAAATAACGTGTTAGTTTTTCAAGAATGTTACAAAATGTAAATTTTTCTGATTAAATAAAGTAAGTGCGGTTCAAGCACGATTTAATTTAGTTTTAATAATATTCAGACGCTGAATATCCAATCCAAATACCAAAACTTGTGGAATCTTCGTTATGGACAAGCCGTGCCAATTGAGAATTATTATAATTTACTTCAAAGGTCCCGATAAAGTGATGGCGTAATTGCTTCTTGTGAAATAAACAAACTTTGTTTCTTTAAAAAACTTTTAGACTGTCTGTTTTAATGTATGAAAATTTAAATATTAAAGATCTCGTTATATTTTAAATAATCTAAGATATGTAATGGTGGTCTTATTTTATTTTTAAAATGGTGAACTAACCCTGAATTGGTGATATTTTGTTTAAATGTTTTTCTTATTTATTTCCTAAATAAAACGATAATACAAAATAAAACGCATTACTTGGCAATTCCATTAAAGGAGCCGAGTAAATTTGGAGCTTTCCACATAATCATGTGAATGAATAACTGAAGCGAATATTGAGAGTGTGATGAAGATTTGTTGGACATGATGGTGATATAGTTGTTGAGATGATGATGCAATTGGAATTGTATATGTGATAACTTGGAATTCAAGTAAGTGGAAGAAGTGGATGAAGAGTATAAATGTTTTAGCTAAGTGTTTTAGTATTAAGGAAAATCAAATGAAGTTTGTGATCAAGGAATGAAGTCACTTATCGCTGGTCTTGCCTAGTCAAGTGGCACTCTATATCCACAAAATGGTGGATTTATTCGTTGTTATATATTTTTAGTAGTTTTACCTAATTATTCCATTGTAATAATCTTAATATCCATCCAAACATGAGAAGCATCATTACCAGTGCCAACAGTCTGGTGGAAAGTATTCTTGTAATTCGGTATTGTCATCATCGTAACTGTTTGCCTAACTTTCAGATTTTTCTCACCATATATTAAAAAACGTTTATGGGCTTTTTTTATAAATTAAAAAAATATGGTGATTTAAAGTACCATGGATTAATTAATGTATCATTTTGACTATAAATGTATTAAATAAACAACTCGTTTATTGACGTCACCCCGTAGCAACTAATAAAAATTGGATTGAGTTTTCCACGAGATGTTCAGATTCATCATTACGGTTGAATTCTAACACAAAGCTCTTGGGACATCTACTAGGACACCGCATACATTATTACCAGCAAGAATAGTTGTGTGGGTGACTTATTATCGATGTTATGGCTTTAACCTCACTTTAAGTATATACGTATTTATTTCATAGCTTAAGTAGTTGCCAGTGAATTAAAATATTAAATCTAGTCTACAACAAACCGCCCATGAAATGAAGTTTAATAAAAAATGATAACACTTAAAAAGTCACGTGTTGATAAATTAAGATTTCAATCCATGGATGGCCTCAAATAATCAATCTGTACATAGGTATATTAATGTTGAAACCTAAATACAACATAAAAAAGCACTCCGTAGGATAAAAATGTTGGTATGGGAAAAGCAGAATCTCGACTTCTGACATTAGAATTTCATTAATCATTATGTCTAAAGCCACTTACTCAAACCATTTTGAGCATCGGTTTCATACACTTTTCAATGAAAAAAATATTGAATTTACTGAATGCTTTTACAAATAGAAAAATATGGTTTTATTTAGATATTTATGTAAAACATAAAACCGAATAAATTTTGAGTGAAAATTAATAATTATTTACGATTTTCACACAATTATTTGCTATACCTTACTACTTATTGTACAATAAACAATTAAATGCATATATTTTTTATTTAGAAATCATTATATTTTGTTTATGGAAATAATAAACTGGCATGTTTTACTAACTAGGCAATATGCTAACGGGTGATATGACAGGTGAAAGTATATTAAAAAGAGAGTAATTGCAGATAAAGGTACTTGCAACTTCAAATAAAACAATCACTACAGTCGATAACAAACGGAGTTTAAATGCCCATCCACAATAGTGTGTTGAAGTAAAACGTGAACTTGGCAGAATATAGATAAAAATTAAATTAATTTCTTCTATGATATACGAGTATATGGTACATACTCGTACATTGCAATTCTTTTAGACCTTAAACTAGAGGGAAAATAAATGGTGTGTCTTAATGTTTTTTTTCAGAAAATATATGTGGACAAAAGAAATTAAAGCATGACAGAAGGAATGTCATGAGAAAGTAACGTTTTGGTGGTTTGGCCATGTTGATATATGTATGGATAAATAATAAGGACTATGTGTGTACATGTTTGAAATGCACGATGACTCTTGTAAAATTAGATCGAGGAAAATGTGGCTAGGTCAAGCTCTTTTCATTAATTTCTCACATCCACGTTTAACTCCCGTACATCAATGTTAACACTAATGAATTCGTGTAAACCAACATTTTGACAGATCTTGATATTTATTGATTTGGGTAAGTGACTTTATTTCGTATTATAATTCACTGTCGAAAGAATACGAAGTGAAGCGATTGGGGATGAATGTAAACTTAGGGCTGACGTATTAAGTAAAATAAAGAAGAGTATTCTGAGATGGTTTGGACATGTAGAACATATAAATGAAGAAAAACTAAAAAGGGGAATATACCGTGCAAATGTGAGTGAAATATGTGGTAGGTGAGGACCGAGGAAAATATGGTAGGATCTAGTGAACCAAAAGTACTAGAGCAAGTTAAAGAATTCAGCTGTTTGGGTAGAATTATTTCAGATGATGGAAGATTTACGAGAGATGTCGAAAAGGATGTAGTGATAAGAAATAAAGTTTGGGACACTAAAACATATATACTCAAATTAAAGTTTTAACATCTGCTAAAATGATAATCCCGATAATATTTTAGTACGAAGTTTGGTGTATGGGAGTGAAACGTGGACATGGAAAAATATTAAAAAGAGATGAATGAATGCTGTAAAAATGCGTGCACTGAAAATAATACGTGGAGTGACAACGTATGATAGGATACGGAATGAAATTATTAGAGATGAATTTGAACTTAAGACTGATAAATTGAGTAGAACGAAGAAGAGCATTCTGAGATGGTTTGGGCATGTAGAACGAGGGAATGAAGAAAGGCTAGAAAAACAAAAAAAAACAATACAAATTAGAATGGTAGGCGTAGTACAGAAAGACTAAGAAACGTATGGTTTGAATCAAGGGAACGATAATTTGAAAGAAAAATAAATCGTAGGCGTTGTATGAGAAGGTGTATGGAAGAAGAAGAGGCCAAATATGGGTGCTCCTCTTTACCTATACATACAGAGACGGCGTGACAATATTCGAGTATATATGTATGTATTCATGCAACTCGTCGTTCAATGTATCTATCTAACTTTCAGTTGTCTGAGAATATACTCTCCTCCTCTATTACCTTCTTCATTATTTCGATTTAAATGTCAGTGACCATTTTGAACTACAACAGTAATTATCTATCAATTCGTTTTAATAACTGCTTGGTTGAGCTCTATAAGAAGGTGATTTTGTTTATCTGAACCTAATAACGTATAAATGCTGCTTCGATGGAATTCTATGAATTAATTCAAACAAGTCTCTAGAAAGCGCTCCATTCTGCTATCGATGTAAAACCAAAACTCAACGTAATAAAGCTGGAACGTTGTCGAGGTAAAGTTTCTCTTTGAAAGTTACGGTTCAGAACTAATTTGCAGTATTATTTGCTTTCAGAGAGGTCGGGTGTTAATTTCCCTCGATAGCTTGCAAGTAGTGTTAAGTTCATTCATTATAAATAACGTAAAATGAATTAAAATGTATCGAACGTTCCCATCTATAGTATAAAGGGTATTGATACTTGGTGCGACACACAAATGTATTCAATGGAGGGGACAAAAACAAACATACAAATTTATCATCACTTCTGAAAAACTCTAAAATAAAAAATATTTGTAAACTACGTCTGATGTTTTGAATTTTGTTCAATGCGATGCCATTCAAATTAAATTATTAAAAGTCATAAATTTAAGGTGTCCCCGTTTAAGATATTTTCTTATCCAAAAATATGTTTTTCCCCTCTAAAAGATTCTTGAAACATATGCCTCAAATGCCTCTTATAAGCCAAACATGTGCCTCAAATGACTCATTGCCTTAAAATGGTTTTACTGTTATACTGTCAAGAAGCCTTTAACAAAAAAAATTAAGTGCGTTTATTAAATATAATATAATCGATAGAAGCAAGAACTCAATTAAGAATTTTCTATGCCTCCGACAGTAGGTTTAAAAATATTATGCAGAATTGTGTACTGAAGAATTTGCCATTTATTATTCTGTAAAAATAAATTACACATTTCCGTAAGCCAAAACGATAATTTCGAGCATTTAAATAAATTTATTTGAACTTATATAAATGTTTCTGGCTTTGAAAAGATTAATGCACTAAACTTAATTACGAAATACTGTCACATACTGTAGCCCGCTTTTCTTTGATAACCATTCATTGGTTAATATTTAATAATGTGGAGAGAGGTATTATATTTAATATTGTAGTATTCTATTTAATATTGCAACATCAGCGGCAAAGTATGTACTTTTGGAATTGGGTTATTCTTCCTCAAGAAACCTCACGTCAGACTGGGAGCAGTTCAATAATTCTGATGGAATAGCACGGGGATCCTCGTGGTCTAGAAACGGTGGACTTTAACATTGATTTTGAAAAAAAAATGATCATTAAAGAAAAATAATTATTTAGAGATTGTTTATTAATTAATAGAAATAAAATGTTAAATGCCTCGTTCTGGTGGTCTAAATGGGGCTAAACCTATCGCATAAAATAGACATCCTCTGGAGTTTCGGAAGTTTTTCAGATAGAGATTTCTAGAAGCGTGTTTAGTTGACACGTTACCATGGTATACGTTACTCGTACAATATGCTAGCTTAAGTGGTATTGCAATGATTTCGGTGAGTAAACGGCGTTATAAAAATAAATTCATGTGTCGGGAAAAAGTAAAAATATTCTAATGACAGTCTAGATATAGAAATGCGCGTGGGTTTGAGTAAAATTTATGAAGTGCGTCATAAAGCTTGGGGTTTTATTGAGGAAATTTTAAAGCCTTGATGATTTACGACATCTCTATTTGCCCTAAGTATGTGCAAACATTATGAAAATAACCTTTGCCGCTTAAATACTTACATACATGTTCATGCCAGTAACCTTAACAATTTTATAACATTCAGTTCTAATAAAAACTTATTTTTATGGTGTTATCATAGTCTCAGAGGACTTGACACCCTCAGTTAGATTCTGTGTATTTATAATATATAATATACCAAAAGATCAAAGGAAACATTATTCAATAAATGTCTCAGGACCAGTATAATTGTTTTTAAAATTAATTAAAGTTTCCTATTTGACTTTTATTAGAAGCTCTTATTAGATTCACAGATGAAGCACTCATAAGGGATATTTTGTATCGAAACAGCGCTATACGGTTAACATTAAAACTAAAACCTGGAAAAAATGTTTGAAGAAATCATGAAACGAGAATATACTTTTTATTAAAATATATCATATTTTATAATCTCATAAAAATCGATATTGGGAGCATAAATTAGGATTAAACAATATGATTGTTACGAAACTACATACATACCTATTGAATAGGGAGTTGTTATTTGATATTTCTGATATTTGAAAGAGAAGTTGTATTGAAACTTATTTTTAACAATTACATAACGAAAAACATGCGTCACAAAATCAACAAAATAATATTTTTTATGGTGTTTGTTGTCCATTTGTAACGTTACACATTTGATGTATTTTTTAATCTTATAATGCCCATAAAACGATAATAAATCTGTTTCATTTACAACAAAATATTTACTTTTGAAGCATTGACCGCTGATGTACCCTACGGCAGTATAAAATCAGTATCATGATCGAATTACGTTTTCCTTAAAGATGATAAAATGAAATTGACTTTATCAATGTTTTTAAAGATATCATAGAGATTATCAAGAATGCTTTCGTTTTTGGGTTCTTTTTAAATATCACCGAATCAAATATTCTGTGATAAGTTAGAATTCATTGAAGAGTAATGTACAAATAAAAATAATCAATAGTGAGAACACGCTGACAGTACAATATGGTAACGAACTTGTATGTAGACATATTTTGTACAACGCTGTTACATTTGAGTAGGATTAAGACGGAATTGATAGAAGAATTATTGTTTTTTTTCTCTCAACACCTACATAAAATAGTTACATAATTTTTACTAACCTGTTGGCATGATTGAGTTATGCATGGGTGAAAACTTATTATTGCGAATTTTCGTCGTTATTACAGTTTAAAATTTTTCTATAATTACTTAAGGCTGATGTGTTAAGTAAGATAAAAAAGAGTATGCTGTGATGGTTTGAACATGTGAAAAGAATGAATGAAGAATAACTAACAAAACAGATATATAGTTCAGATGTGAGTGGAAAGCATGTGAGGGGAAGACCAAGGATAGTATCGATGGATTCAAGTTAGTGAAATTCTTTAAGAAAGAAACGTAGAAAGTCAGAGAAATTGTAGAAGTTCTTTGAGAAAGTGTATAGATATGGAGTGTGTCGAGATAAGAAATTCTAGTGATGTGTCCTCTCTGCCTACCTCGACTGTGAGATGGCGTGATGTTATGTATGTATAACATATATTATATGTAAAAAATATCTGTTTTGTATGTTTTAACTCATTGATCTCATATATCTATCAAATAAAAATTGAAAATTAGATATAAAACGATTTGTCTTTTTTATAGGTTTGAATTTGTGGAATAATGATATTAAAAAATATTATGAAACAGGATACTTAAAGTCTCAAATTAGATGTCAGTCAGCACTTTCTTACGGTATATCAGTTTGGGGGGGATGCACCTTAACCCAAAAACACATATTACAGGTTTCCCAAAAATTGATTGTGAAAATAATCAATAAACTTCCTGCTCGGTATCCCACGGCGGAGCTTTTAAGAGAGTATCAGGTCCTGAACATAGCCAATTTACATCTCAAATCCATTCTCTGGCACTACCATCGAGAGGAGGGGAAGATGCAAACTCAGCAGACACACATGACACGCATGGCAACAAATGAAATGTTCACCATCCCTAGAGTTAAAACCTCTTTTGCCCAAAGGCAATATGCTTATTTGGCTCCCATTACATACAATGGCGTGCCGACTTCAATAAAGGTAAAGGTAGGAAAACCATTTAGACAGTCGATCGGAGCGTGGTTGTTATTGCGACAGGATTTTGAGTACTTGGGCTTTCAGGATGAATGACGAGTGGAAAGGATTTATGTGAGCTCGTGAGTGTGGGTCTCTTCTTGTTGTTTTAATTTTGGATGTTTTTGTATTTGTGTTTCTGTGTGTTTTTCTTTTTTTCTTCTTTTTTTTTGTTTTGAATTTGTTTTGATTTTTATTCTTATGATTGTGTGCGGTATATTGTGGGATGAATATTTTTGGTCTTTCTGGAGTGATAATGTGTGAGGAGTTGAGTTTCGCAAGATGTTTCCAGTTGTAGTTGAGTGTCACTGTTTGTCAGGTTGATGAGAGCGTGCAACGGGGTTTTTTTGTGTTATCAAAAATCGGAAAGAAGTATCGATTTATTTTTTCATGCTAAATATCCTCAGTGAGATACAGGCAAAAGCCTAGTTTACTGGGGATATGACAAATGAAAGGCAACAAACCCAGATCCATTAAAATTATATGTCCAAATCAAATTACCTGTTGTTTTTTCTCAAATTGTGTATATTTCTTGTCATGTGTAATAATAAAAAATAAAAAAGATGTCTAAAAATAAATAAAATCTAAGTAAACCGCGATTTCCCTGGGTTAAGTATTTATCCAAAAGATAACGTCAAATTTCTTGGTGTCTTATTTGTGGTAAGCTCTCTTTTGATTAATAAGTTATACGATTTGTTCGGGCTTCTATAGTCTAAGATTAATAATTTGTACGTCAATGTCTTCCAACGAGGGAAATAAAAAATTTCAAGAAGTTATTTTTAATACAGTAATACTGTTTATTCTGATCTGCCTGATTCATAAATGTATAAACTTCAGATTGTTTTCAATGCAGCTGATGGGCTGATATATAGTAGTCATACTTCTACTATTCTTATACTTCTGAAAAGTCTACATTGGCTCACTTGTCGCGAACGAATTGATTTCAAACTTTGTCCCTTTGTATTCAGGTCTCTTAATGGGATGTCTGTCTCCATTGTATATTTTCAATCTGTATCAGAGATATGTTCTTTCGGAGAGGAGTAGACCTTTGAGGTTGATTTCGTCTTCGTCTAATAAATTGATTGTTCCGAATCCATTGAATATTTGATTTATTTATTTTCTCAATGCAGACTTAGCCCAATTACATTGAAAAACAAAAAATGTTAACATTAAAAATATATACAATATTTAAAATAAAAAATATATATAAAATTATGTATATGCATACATATATACACACAAACATACACATGCATACACACATATTCAAAGTCGTACGTTGATGAGTGCTTTCTAGCGCGCTCAATCTTAGAAGAAAATTTTCTTTCGCTTATGGTAATGTGATATGAAATATGTCAATATCCGAAGCAGTCCCGTTCAAAAGAGTTAAGGCCCTTCCAACAGGCATAGCAGCTGGAAGACCCGTTCTTGCGTATGTTATTGAGAACAGTTCTTGCCGGTGCAGTCTAGTGTAATTATTAGGAAATTTAACGCTAATCTTTGTAGTAATGCTGGACAGCTCACAACTTTTTGAAAACGTCTGACAACGTATATCAGGAGACGCAGATCTCTTCTTACGTTCAAGGAGTTATGCCCGAGCATGCCCAATAGAAACTGAGTAGGATAAAGCCATAGATAGACACCAAACTCCCCCATATAGATATATCGTAGTTTTTTTATTGCCTTCTCCACCATGACTGAGTTCTGCGCCCCCAACAGGTTCCAAATGCAAGCATTGCTTTTATAGTTTGCTACGGATAAATAAATTAAACAACGTTTTGAACACCATTTGGTTTTGAAACGACTTAGAGATTCTTATTACAAATTCTAGAGTTTTATAAGCTGAATTGCACATAATTTCTATGTGAGGACCAAATGCGAGATTGCTGTGGAACAAGATACCCAGATCTTTAATAATATACATACCCAGATCTTTAGTAATATAAGGTATAGGTATATATTCTAGTGTATATCTATGAAATTTCAAGACGTGTGAGCGATGAAACGACATAATTTGGCACTTTGATACATTGAAATATAATTTATTATTGTGACTCCACTCACAAACGTGGATAAGTACAAGTACACATGAAATAAGTAACGATGTCAATGGTTGTTAATGATATACTTACTCCACAGAAAATAACTTCAAATCGCTGACACTTGCAAGAAATCAACTAGAAAACTATACGTTTCATAACAAAAGGTTACAAACTAATAAATATTTTTTTCAAAAAGAATTTTACAAGCAATGTCAAGACCTGTCAAAATGATGATTAACAACAGAGTATTAGTGCCAACATTGATTTATGAGAGTAAAACTTAAACATGGAAAATGTATAAAGGAGCAGACTTAATGTGGTAGAAATACGTGCACTTAAAAGAATATGCAGTGTTTCGATGCATCACAAAATACATTTTTATATTATTTTAGTTAAATGTAACATAATATAGTAAATATGAGCATAAAGAGCACATCAATGTCCTTAGGACTTGTTGAATAGATGAGTAATAAAAGATTGATTAAAAAATCTACAATATCAACATGAGTAAGAGTCGTGGTACAGGAAAAAATCGAGAAAAGCATGTGAGGACCAAGTGAATGAAAGTTTGAAAGAAGGAAAAGTAAAAAGTATAACAAACAGAAGGAACTATACGAGAACGTATATGGATATGGAAAAAACGAAGTAAGTATTTTGTAAAAATTGGCACTCAATCCTCTTTACCTACGTAATAAAAATTTCGCAATAAAAAAATATTTTATTATATCCATTATTTCAGACAAATGCACAAATTTCAGTGGCATAAACAAGTTGATAAGGGTCTAAGAACTGAAGACATAACTGTGATGTATGATATACATATGTTATATGGGTGCTATGTGGAGCTCTAGGAAACACTTACAAATACATTGTTTGGGAGTTTATATTAAAATTTATGGTTATATATGAACACTACACGCATACACTTCACTCCGCCTAAATCACCAAATATTAATATCACATATCGGAAGATCTACAACGGTTTCCTTGTAGTTTGTCTTTCCTTGGTAACTTTTCTTACCAAACATTTTTTCTAAATATATCCAGATGCGTAAAAGTACCTAATATATTGACTGCAGTCACTACCTTCCAATTCTTCCATTCAGCTTATACATTTAAACAGATTAGGTAAAAAAATGAAGTTTTTGTTATATTTTAATAGATTATATACTTTTTAAACTAAAGCATGTATCTCAAAATACGAATTTATGTTGTGTGAAATGAGTTGCACATTTATTGCTATTCAGTGTGTGAAATAAAAACATTAGCTCCTAATTGTGAATTTAAACCAACGATTTTTATCAAAATTATTGGTATTTTAAACCAATGAAAATCAGGAGTTATTGTGCGCTAATTTGAAAAGAATCCAGGGTTGATTATTTGACATTACTTAAGTTATAGAATTTAACTGTCGCCGCATGATGGAATAAAATCAATATCGCACGTCAACCATTTTCAGAGTTTCATTAAAGAAGTTTGTAGTTTACGACAGGTTACATAAAAATCAAATTGAGTTAAATAGAATAGCGCAAGATCTTGAATTGGTGATAATTAATATTGTAATAGTTTTTAGACTTCACTAGGTAGAATGTAGGGCTAGAGCAACTAAGACTGTTTAGAGAGCGTACCCTGGACCATACAAACACTTAATGTCATCATGTTAGCATGGAAAATATATTATAAAATATTAATTTCATTCAGTATCTTGCTCTAATGATAAGATGAGCTATATCTTCTTTCTCTTACTTTCTTTTTCAAGCTAGAAAAGTGATTCAGACGTCTAATAAAAGCTGATAGATTAATACGGAGATGTACGAGTATAAGATTTTTATATCTAACATAGAAAAGTCAAGAGAAATATGAGGCGTTGCTATCTGAAACAATAAAAATCAGATTTTTTTTATTTACTTCCAATAATAAACATGTTCGATTATCACGAGGCCTGCTGATATTATACAAGGTGTAATTGAGAAAATCAAAGTCTGGCTTCTAAATAACGATAATTTATCATATTCAAAATTAATTTAAATCTTTATTTGTTCAAATTAATACATGAACTAACAATATTATGTCATATAGAAGGGAAAGAAAATCTAAAACAGTAGCGTTACTTTTGAAAAATCTTATTCTAATAAACGATTTTCAAGAATTCCTATATGAAAGTACGAGTATGTTTCCAAATTTTTAGATGTCTCCGAGTGTTGAGGCTGTTCGAAAAATAATGAAAGTTATTTCAGTAAGTTCAGAAGAAGTCGAGAGGTCCTTCAGCGAAATGAATCTTATCGCTAACGATCAAAGAAATACGTTACTAATAGATAATATTTCCCACTTTATAATAATTCATCTTATTGGAAACCAGTTGATGAATTAAGATGCAACGCCTTACGTCAAATTTTGGTTGTGAAAAGGGCATCACAATGCAGATGACAAGATAATTAAGAAGGAAAAATGTCAACGAATTCTCGAACTAGGAGGGATTTGGAGTTTGTTGTAAAACCGGAACAAAACATCATAAATGTTTAAAACTACTTTTTAATAACTTTTTTAATTGGTTGTAAAAAATAACTTTAAATAAAATATTACTTAAACTACAATAGAAAATAAAATAATATTGTGAGGTGATATAAACAATAAAAAACAAGTAATATTGGTAATATATTAATTATAAAAAAAGGTCTGCGAGTTTACGTTACGTTTTGTTCAAAAATATTAAATGCTTCAATATTGTTCTGAATTTAGGTTAGGCTTTTCTCAAATTTACTAGTTAATTTAATATTTTTTAGCACATATTTCATAGCAAAAACTATTAAAATGTTTTCCTAACCTACGTATTATTACAAATGGTCTCTAAATGGTATTCTAAGTGAAAAAACAGGTAGACAGTCATTAAAAATTAAGGTGACACCACTGGATGTTTAGGCTAAGAGTACGAGTATGTAACAAGTGTTGGAAAATCATTAAGTTTTTTTCTAGTTTTTCTTTCGGATTTATAAACACTTTTTCGTTAACCAAGTCTTACACCTTTATTTTTATATAAAAGGAGTACTTCCGACAGTATTACCTACACTGTAATGGTATCACAATGATGATGTTTTGATGAATATAACATACTCCGGATTGCTAAAAACAAGTTCCCAGAAATCTTTGTTTAAATAAACAAATATAGGTTTATTGATAGCAATATACTATGTATGGAAAAAAAAAAAAAAAAAAAAAAAAAAATATATATATATATATATATATATATATATATATATATATATATATATATATATATATATATATATATATATATATATATATATATATATATATATATATAAAATATATATATATATATATGATTTTTTGTTTGGTTTTAGCGAAGGGTTATATATGTTTATTTTATTTGGGCTTTGTCAAACGCCAAAAAAAATATCCGGCTTGTATAACAAACAATGATGAGGTATTGACAGAATAAAGAGGTTTCCTCAACATCTGTTAATGAAAAATCTTACCATTGTTCGTCAACAAATGGCATAAAGACTGAAAACCATCTTGTCTGCACAAAGAATAAAAACATTTTAATGATGTATAGAGATGAATCTATGGTATAATGAGGAATGTTGCCTAGGCATAAAGTGAGCACTTAAGTCAGCCTTCAAAGGTGGTCATAAGCCCACAAAATACCAATTAAAATAGATACCGTCTCCTGTATATCCAAAACAGAGAACAATGTTACTAAAAAGTCATCCAGGCCAAAAAATAAAAAATGCTGTAACGAAGCTGCTGAGGGATCTCCAGGTAGATCTGATGTCAGAATCCAATATTTACAGTTCGCGAAGTAACTGAAAACCTAAAATAAACATATATATTAGGTCCTTACATATGAAATTGGCGTTTTGCCGTACTGGCAACTTTGATCTCAAATATCTTCTCTTTGGTTAGGAATTCCAAATTCAAATTTATACAGCTATTTACTCAAGTATTTGTGTTTCGAAAATTATAATTCATTTGGTTTTTCCTCAATTGTTTTTTTTCTTTGCGTCACTCAGTTTACAAAATGGAAAACTTGAAATATCACGTTATTTACGAGTACGAGTTCCACCGTGGCACCAGTGCTGCAGAAACAGGTCGAAGGATTAATGATGTGTATGGCGACGGTGCCGCAAAAGAAAACACAGTGCGTTTTTGGTTCCAACGTTTTCGTTCTGGAAATTTCGACCTGCGGAATAAGCCCCGTGGACGGCCGGAGACCAAAGTTGATAATAAAGAATTGAAGGCTATTGTGGAAGCGGATCCATCGCAAACCACGTCCGAGTTAGCTGCAGGCTGCGGTGTTAGTGATAAAACTGTTTTAATCCACTTGAAGCAAATTGGGAAGGTGAAAAAGCTTGAAAGGTGGGTACCTCACGAATTGAGTGAAGCAAATCAACAAACGCGCGTTGACTGCTGCGTTGCATTACTCAACCGGCACAATAATGAAGGGATTTTGAATCGAATCATTACCTGTGATGAAAAGTGGATCCTGTATGATAATCGGAAGCGCTCATCGCAATGGCTGAACCCTGCCGAACCAGCCAAACCATGCCCCAAGCGAAAATTGACTCCAAAAAAGTTACTTGTGAGCGTTTGGTGGACTAGTGCTGGTGTCGTTCACTACAGCTTTCTTAAATCTGGCCAGACGATTACGGCAGATGTCTATTGTCAGCAACTGCAAACCATGATGGAAAAGCTAGCTGCTAAACAACCGAGGCTGGTTAATCGCTCTAGGCCACTGCTGCTTCATGATAACGCTAGACCACACACTGCACAACAGACGGCTACCAAATTAGAAGAGCTTCAATTGGAATGTCTAAGACATCCACCGTACTCTCCGGACCTTGCCCCAACAGATTACTATTTTTTTCGAAATTTGGATAACTTATTGCAAGGGAAAAAATTCAACTCCGATGGGGCAGTCCAAACCGACTTCAAAGATTTTATTGATTCCCGTCCGAATGGTTTTTTTAGTAAAGGGATCGATGAACTACCTATGAGATGGCAAAAGTGCATAGATAGCAATGGTACATACTTTGATTAAATAAATATATTATATTAAAAAAAATCAACTTTATGTTCCTCCCCAACAAAACGCCAATTTCATATGTAAGTACCTAATATATATATATATATATATATATATATATATATATATATATATATATATATATATATATATATATATATATATATATATATATATATATATATATATATATATATATATATATTATATATATATATATATATATATATATATATATATATATATATATATATATATATATATATATATATATATATATATATATATATATATATATATATATATATATATATATATATATATATATATATATATATATATATATATATATATATATATATATATATATATATATATATATATATATATATATATATATATATATATATATATATATATATATATATATATATATATATATATATATATATATATATATATATATATATATATATATATATATATATATATATATATATATATATATATATATATATATATATATATATATATCATCATCATCACCATCACCATCAGCCTGTGTCTATCCACTGCAGGATGTAGGCCTCTCCAAGTTGTCTACACAAAATCCTGTCCTTTGCACATTGCTGCCACATAATACCTGCATGCTTACGTATTTCGTCCACCCAGCGCGCCTTAGGTCTTCTTACAGGCCTTTTTATACCTATTGGGTACCACTGGATTACTTCATACGTCCAACGATGGTCTGTTGCTCGGGCGATATGTCCAGCCCACTTCCACTTGAGTCTTTTTGCAACCTCTGTAACATCTTCAACTTTTGTTTGGGCTCTTATCCACTCATTACGTTTTCGGTCTCTTCTGGTATAACCTAGCATGCACCTTTCCATGCTGCGTTGTGTTGTTTGGAGCTTTTGTAACATTCGTACCGATAAAGTCCAAGTCTCGCATCCATATGTTAGTACTGGCAAGATGCATTGGTTAAATACCTTCCGTTTGAGGCAGATTGGGAGCTTGCTCTTGAAGATGTAGTTCAGTCGTCCAAAGGAACTCCAAGCTAGTTTTGATCTTCTATTTATTTCATTTAAAGTACAGTCTTCAAATGTAATACTTTGTCCTAAGTAGATATATTGTTGGACTT